>JAHWFP010143883.1:0-50011 GCA_023313725.1 Lithobius niger | reverse complement strand
CATTTACAAAAACTTTGTTTTCACTTCCCATTTCAAAGAAGTTTTTGTTGGTTAGACGCTTTTTCCCCCTTTCCTTTCAGCCAAGCATCACAGTAATCCCTACTTTTAAACTGTATGATTATTGTTTCTGGTCGGTCTTTTTTTTTTTTTGGGGGGGGGGGAGTTGGTAAACAATGAACCTATCAATGTGCCAGTCCTCGACTGAAGTTCCTTATTTGTAGAGCATCTCAAGTTGTTCAAGATGATGAACAGTGTATTTGATACTTTCATTTTGTAGGCCATCCACACCAAAAACTTCAATATTTCGGTTTCTTGAATATTGTTCCACTTCGTTCTGGTTTTGTTTTACTTCTTTTAGTGGTTTTGATTTCCGTGATACTTTGGTTTTTTCTTTTTTGAGTTGACCAAGGTTATTTTCTAGTAGATCTAACCTTCTCTTGATTTCTTTGTTTTCTTGTTTTATTTCTTCATTTTTTCCCTCATATCTTTTTTCCATGAATCGCATGCCATTCAGAATCTTATCGTTGCATTTTTTGAGTTCCTCTAGTGTTTTTTTTTTTCAATCCTTGCAATGCTATTATTTTCGTCCCTTTATAATATTAATAATAATAATAATAGTATAATATTTATCGACAAATAAATGCAAATGGTCAAGGAAGGACAACAGGTTGACACTGATACCCAGCCAGATTAGTAAGAGGAAAAAAAAGAATGAATCGTAATGAATGTAGCAGGCCACCAGGCCTTAGTCAAGACGGTCAGATCCATCTCAAAAATTTAGTAAGGAAAACATTCCTCGATCATACGGTTGGAATGAAAATATTTTCTACAATCCTGCTTAACTTGTTGAACTATAAGCTTAAGCGGGTAACCTCTGGTTCTATTGTTATCTCTGAGTGAGAAATAGCGAGTGTATAATCCACGTTGCAGTGATCATGAAGAAGAGAATAAGTTAATGCAAAGTCACATACCATCCTATGTTTTTCATCATTTAAAATGTCAAGCGCTCACTATACCCCTTTTAATTTTTTGGTGCTTTCAGGTGTCTTTTTATGTCTCATGTCATTTATATGTCATGTGCATTAATTTACGATCACTTTCCCTCAATATTTGGTTGTAACCGGCTTACATGAACGGCAGCACGCAACTCACGAAGTTTACACTTCGTAGTTCGGCTTGCCTCAATCATGGGTGCCTGCCAGCCTTCCAATTACTGAAGACTCAGGAATTGGACTGCTGCCAGCCACCAGGTGTCAGCACGGGTCCGCTGAGAATCCAGTTGGAACCGGATTGAGCCTGTTTGCCTGTTGCCTCAGGCAAGAGCTTATTGTTCTGCCCCGGCCCGAGTGGGTATAAAACGGGACGGAATCGAGAGCTCGAGCTAATTGGTGTTTGGGGTTCGGAATGAAAAGTCAGAACCTCTGGAGCCTGCAGGGTCAAGCATTTGGAGCCTGCAGGGTCAGCGAACTCTGTGTATGGATCCCTAGCCATACAGTAAGGAATGAATTGGAATCAGGGACGTAAAGGTTTGGGTCCCTGCTGGAATTGAGTTCTTGAACTTGAAACCTCTCGCCCATTCCCTGAGTAGTTACATATTTTGGGGGCCTGCGGGATTGCCTAAACCTTCGGGATAGGAAATTCATGTTTTCCAAACCTTCGGGATGGAAAAAAGCATGAAAAATCTCTGGCGCTCAGTTTGGTAGCCTTGCCATTGGGATTCGAGTCCGACATTTTTTTTTTAAATGCTTCCGATTCGGTAAAAGTTCCAATTGGTGAGCGAACCAAAATTTGGGAAGGCAGTTTGTGGAATCCAGCCTGTGGCCGCGTTGTTGGATAAACCATGAAAAGCCGAAGTTTTATTTTGACTTGTCATTGTCATTATAAAACTACCCACTTTCTTTTCTATTTGGGAATAGAAATTAAAGTAAAACAGTCGTTTTTGGACTAGATGAGAGTGGTCGACCAAAACACTCGGTGTCTAGAAAAATTACGATTTGGGGGTGACCTCGGACTCAGCCTGTGGCCGCGTTGTTGAGTATCCTTGGAAACCATCTTTTTTTTAAACTAGTGAGTGCTGACTAGTATGAATAAAAGAACCCCGTTTATTTTTGCGAAAATAAACGTTAAACCTGGTAGCTATTTGTGAACCCAAGGGGAATTCACGGGAGCGTTATTTTTTTTTAGTTAGGCCTAAAAACCGCTAAAATAAAATCGCAGTTTTTCTTCGGAAAATAAAGTCACTACAACTATTACGGAGTGGAAGGACTGCAAAAGCCTTTTGCTGCGAATATAATTGTAAAGGTTAAAATTGTGAAGGGTGCACATTTTAACAACAAGTTGAATGTTGAGGAATCTGTAGTGAGCTAACTAAGTACTCATTATTTACGATTTCGAGATGCCAGTAAACTTGTGAATTTTGGAGACTGTTAATGGCAAAACAGTATTCAGGATTGAAGTTAGAGTAGATCTTGGGGAAGTTAAGTACCAAAATCGAAATATTGACTTCGGTACGAAAAAAAAAAGAGACAATTTTTTTTTCACGTGTGGCGAAATTGTGAGTCAAGGTAGGCTGGTTAAGATAGGTCAAGGTACGCTGGTTACCTCCTATTTCACGAACTTTAGTAATGCGCAACTTGGACTTAAGTAACGCACGAAAAAGGGCGAGGACCTTGGAAAGTAGAAATACTACCTTGGTTACGGAAAATGGGGAAGATTTTGAGGCATCTTAAGTGGACGATGAGTTCTAACTCGGAGTGAATTTATTCAGATTCGAACTTGTCCCCGCTAAGATCGTTACGTCAAAATGTAGGAATTTAAACAAAGTTCGTGCTAGACTCCGTTTAATTCCGTAGTTGACTAGATTTCTG
This sequence comes from Lithobius niger, assembly GCA_023313725.1. Classification (NCBI taxonomy): domain Eukaryota; kingdom Metazoa; phylum Arthropoda; class Chilopoda; order Lithobiomorpha; family Lithobiidae; genus Lithobius; species Lithobius niger. Next base: position 47,144 of record JAHWFP010143883.1, on the reverse strand, counting down.
CTCAACGAACTGGAATATATAAAAGACCGATGATTTGTGAAGTTAGTTCGAAAGGAATACGCTAATTTTTGCAAATTGGAGACTTAACTTGGAAGCAATTTTTTTTCCGTCTCGGCGTAGAAGGAAAAAGCAGAATTGTGGCCAGGAAAAGGGTTTGTTTTTATTTATTCTGTGTGTTTCTGGAACCGGAACTGGTTGCTAGGAATACAGACGGGAAGTACGATCAGGGACGTAAAGGTCTGGGTTAGGGGGACCAGCAACTAGCGGCGGATGCAGAACCAGCTCTCGGCACAAGGGCAAGCCGCCTGTGACGCGATTGACGTCATCCATCGTGGTTATCGTCCTCCATCTTAGTTCCCCCAGGGGATTCCCCTACCTTCCCACCTGCTGGAATGAGAAACGCGCCTAATACAGTGGAAGCATCGCGAAGTTGCTATCAAGTTTAAATTTATACAGACGATTACAAGGTTCAACACAGGCACCCAGCGTTTTATTACAGATTTTTTTAATGTATTTTAGTATTCAAATCAGGCGGAAAGCTGTTGTTAGTTACTAAATCGATGGAACGCTGCGTGTTACTTGCCTGAGTAAAACGAAGCGAGGATTTCAATATGGCGGGCGCGAGCAACCATCCTTGCGCATGCGCTGATGTTCTTTGCCGCTTGGCATGTTGGGATATAACACGGCGCTGACCTAGTTAGGGCTGGAAGGAACGCGAGAGCTTGTAGTTGCTGGTCCCCCTAACCCAAACCTTTACGTCCCTGGTACGATGACAATTGTGAAGAAAAAAAAAAAGCATATTCGTCATACGTACGTAAGGCATGAAAAGTATAAGTTTCAGTGTCGCATGGATGGCAGGGAATGGAGGGCTGTAAAATTAGTAAATCTAGTGGCGAGTTTGGCTGCTTAAATTACAAATTGTTACAGACATAACTTTGGGAAGATGAAAAGTGATAAAGGTTTGTTCATTGGGATCCAAAAATTCAATTGCGCTGTGAGACCTTGAACACTGATTTAACCGACCAAAGAATGGGTTTTGAAAAAACGAGGAATTCGGAAGTATACTGTGGTTATGGTTGAAACTGAATTTTTTTTTCAAAATTGGACCTTGTCAGGTTGATCGAAATTAATTGTGAAGCAGGGAAACGGCTTACAATTGAGGACAGTAACTTGACAACCGAAAATAAGGCATCAGTCCACAACCTTGTTCAGGTAACAAAACCTGGAATAAGAGCGTGAACAGGCTGCCACATTTTGACCCGTTTGTCGCATATAAAAAGAACTCACATTTTTTTTTATTATGTCGTACAAACGAAGATCGCATCCTCATATACGCTGCATGCAGATTTCTCAAATCGTGCATGCAGGAATATGTGCGGTGGCGATCCAGTAAGAAACTTATTTTTGGATAGGGTGAAATCAAAAATAGGGTGATTGCTGATGGCTTTTATGCAGAGCAAATCAGGTGAAAACCACGGATTGGCTTTGCAGGGAAGCACCTATGTGACACATGACGTAGTTTTAACAAACATCGATGGGGCACACAGATGGAGACTAATTTAAAAGGCAGTTCGGAAATGCAGTTTTCGAGAGACTGATGTGAATTATTTTAGTTTCACGTAGTGATTCAGTTTAGTGGCAGACACATTGTTTAGTTGTTTGGTCTTTTCGAAGCCAGTAAGACGACTGCAGTGTGAGGTAGGCAGAAGGCGTGTAGCACGATCCCTGACGGAATGGTTTATTCCGTGGACGCAGGTTAAGAGTACGTCACTCTTCGCGTCTGGTCGCTTTGCGCAGTGACATGTAGGCTACGACGGTAGTTCTTTTAAATGTGGGAGAACCTCAGTGTGAGGACCTCTACCCGAATGCGGGATGGCAGTGCGAGGCCAGCTCTACATAGCGTGTTTGGTTGAAGCTGTAGGCTCGCTCTAGTGGCGTTTGGCCAGATGCACTTTTCCAACACGTGAGTGCTGCGATTTAAGGGCACAATCTGTGAAAACAGTTTGGAGAATTAGGTTGAATGAACGGATTGAGGTAGTGTGTTCGATGCGTGATAGGGTAGGTGGTGTGGCAACCAAACCCCCCTTGAAACCAGAGGCACTCCTGATCACCGCAATTCCGGAATTTCTACTGAATGTTTGAACATTACTTTTCCCAGCAGGTTGGCAGTTAAAAGGTGAAACGATTCTTTTTCTGTAAACTACAGAAAGCAGTGAAGGGAGCGCCAACTTTTTGTCTCTTTCACTGACTGACTGGTTGCTGGACGTGCTTTGCACTAAAATTGACGGTGGCTCCCATTTGCTCGTCCGCTCGAGAGGGCACAACCGATGGATGGGACCACCATGGAGTCTTCATCAAGAAACGTGGAAGGCACATGTGTGGTGTTTTGGGGAAAACGAAGAGGACTTCATGGACTTGGTTGAGAAGTTTCCTCAAGCTGAGCGTGGCTTGGGAACTTCGTGTGGAACTGTGCGAGGTTACGAACTTTGTACTTTGTGGAGTGGTTGCAGAACGAACTGCATGTGTGTAGTGTGGTGCGACAGCACAGATAGGACTGTGTTTTTCGTGGAAGCTGCGATGCCGACCATACCATGATGGGCGGAAGTATCTTTGGCGGTGTTTGGACGCTCAGTTCAGAGTGAGTGGAGTGAGTACGTGTATTCTTCGGTGAGTGAACCTGCAGCAGGGAGTGCATCAAAATGCTAGTCCGACTATGGAGGTATGTACAACCGTCCTAGGAAGCATGGGCAGGTGGGCCTGCACGTACCCAGGAGGGACCCTATGTGGCTAGCTTGGACAAATCCGAGAGTATGTTCTGCGTGTGTGTTTGTGGAGGAAAGTGCAAAAATTCCCATGTACTGTGTATATAGTTTTGTGCGGAGTGGAGGGTGAAACATGTCATTCTGGAGGTGGAAGGGCATCCCTGGGAAGGAATTTTTCTTCGAATGCTGCAGGAAGGTGGAGAGCCGGTCTTAGCCATGTAAAGACATCCATCGAGAAGCGTCTCGGCGGACTGTGTTATTCGTCGACAGGTGGCAGACGTTGGGAGGGAATCCCTGGAGTTGCATGGAAGCCATGTGGATAAGGTTTTTCTTCGAGGTGTTACGTCGTTATGTGTTATGAAGGACATTTGTTAAGTTTGTGCTGCGTTGAAAGGACGTTGGACTCTTGTTTTGTTCTGCGGTTGACGATGTGGGTGTTATGGTTTTTTTTTGTTATTGTTTTGTTATGAATTGTTAAGTTTTTAATCTTGTTTTGCAACCTTGTTAGCAAAGGAGGTTGCAAAGATTGTTATTTAGGGACCTTCGTGAAACTCTGTATGTTAGGATGTTTTACGAATAAATCTTATCGATTCTGAGGTTCTTCAAAAGCTTACAGAATGGTAAGGGGTCAGAGGAACCTAAAGTAGGGGAGGGGAGATGTAACCGGCTTACAGCAGCACGCAACTCACGAAGCTTACACTTCGTAGTTTGGCTTGCCTCAATCATGGCGGCTTGCCAGCCTTCCAATTACTGCAGACTCAGGAATTGGACTGCTGCCAGCCACCAGGTGCCAGCACGGGTACGCTGAGAATCCAGTCGGAACCGGATTGAGCCTGTTTGCCTGTTGCCTCAGGCAAGAGCTTATTGTTCTGCCCCGGCCCGAGTGGGTATAAAACGGGACGGAATCGAGAGCTCGAGCTAATTAGTGTTTGGGGTTCGGACTGAACAGTCAGAACCTCTGGAGCCTACAGGGTCAGTTAGAAGGTCAGTGGTACTCTGTGTATGGACCCCTAGCCATACAGTAAGGAATGAATTGGAATTGAGTTGTTGAACTTGAAACCTCTCGCCCATTCCCTGAGTAGTTACATGGTGTCAAAATAATTTCCACATTTGGCACCTAAAATCATACTTATCACGTCTTTCAGTTAATGGTCAAGGTCGTAATAATCAAACTCAGCGAATATTGCTTCCTACTTTACGAGTCGGTTCGGCTCTTTTCCAATCTTGACTGTAAGCGGCGCTTTAGTTTCCGTATTTCTCCTGCTTCGTCTTCTCCCCAACCCTGGCGGTGGTGCCCTCTCTGGGTTTAACGAGGTTAGTGCTGACAGATGAGAGTGTGTGCGACCAGACGCGACGTAGACATCTCGTGGTCCCAGCCGGGAACTTAAAAGACTTCTTTAAGACAAGAAAGACAACTACTAAGCCAGGCGGAATTGAACAGGCCTACCGCATGGCGCCATACTAGAGACACTCTTGTTTTGGGGAGAATGGCGACTGACGTGTTAACTCACTCTCGATGGGGAGAAATAAGGAACTCGCTCTCCCGACTACCAACTTGTTTCTTGGTGGCGAAACAACCAAAAAATAACGCAAGATACCACAGAATTTTTATAATACAATACAATACAATACAATACAATACAATACAATACAATAGAAAAGACAAAATCTGGCTTGAGCATGCTCATGAGCCAAACCCCCCCTCCCCAAATACAACCCCATTCGTTACATGCTGTCAAAGCGAGCCTTGAAGCTTGACAGGGAAGGTGCAGTTACCACTCGAAGTGGCAGCGTGTTCCAAGGCACTACAATTCTCTCAGTAACGAAGTAGTGCCTAGTGTTGTTGTGTGAGGTTTCACCTTGCAGTTTGTAACAGTGGCCTCGTGTGTGCGTAACCTGAGAAAGATCAAGAAAGCTTCCATAGTCGATGTCCAGTAGTTGATTGAGTAGTTGGTACACAAGGATCATGTCACCTCTGTTGTAGCGATCGTCAAGACCGGTGAGATTTAAGGCTTTGAGTCGCTCTTGGTATGGCAAGTGCTTAATTTCAGGGCACTTTTTGGTGAACCATCGTTGAACACGTTCGAGGCGGCTGAGGTGGATATGGTAGTGGGGCCTCCAAACTTGGACACAGTAATCCAGTAGTGGGCGCACGAAAGTAGTGTACAGGATTTTAGCAGTAGCTGGAGTCGGGTATGTAAATCCGGAGAGTACAAAGCCTCCCATCCTACGTGATCTGTTTATGACAGAGTAACTTGCTGCTTGAAGGTGAGCCTGTTATCAATGATTACACCCAAGTCACTCTTTTGTGTGAATCCTCCATTGTAGTTACCAAAAACTTCTCTTGACCCTTGTCCACGCCCTTCACTTCTTTTTCACAGCAGTGGAAACAGCTGGAGAAAAAATCCAGGACGGAAATTGTTTTCTTCTGGGCTTCATAACTGGTACAAGAGTGTTACAAACACTGTCTAGAAAGTAGTGTAATATTTCTCACTGCTCCTCACTGTTAAGCCTTTCAAATTCGGAAACCAAGTCAATGCTGCTAATCATACTGTTTATGAGTTCATAATCAGCCAGTTTGTAGGCAAGCTTTTTTATGACGCTTTCTTTAGTAGCGATAGGAGATTCTAGGATGAAAACCATAGAAATGTGATCACTTAGGCCGAGTGGAGGAAGTTGCGTGATTTTGCCGACAGGATGGTCAGACTTGGTGATGATCAGATCCAGGAGAGACGGCTCCCTACTAACTCTGTACCTGGTGAAAAAGTCGACATGCTGTTGAAGTGTGTGTTCTTGGAGTAAAGTGATAAAACTCTCTGCGGCAAAATCAGACGGAAGGGTGCTTTCATTAGGCCAATCAATGTCCGGAAAGTTAAAGTCACCAAGCAAAATTACAGGATTGTGCTTATGGTAAGCCAGTAGTCTGACTAAGAAGTCTTGAAACTCCTAGTACGAGTTGTCACTCAGAGGGTTGAGGCTTCTATAGCTGCAAACTATCAGGAGCTCCACAGAATTTGAGAGTTTAAGAATGCAAATAGCAGCCTTCCAGTCGCCTGAAATGTTTGCTCTATGGTGAGAAGAAGAAATGGGCAGTGTGTCTTTATAATAAAGGGCTACTCCACCTTTTGCCCGGTTTAACCTATCACTCCTGATACAAGAGTATCCAACATTGTGTGGGTCGAAATCCATATTGCAAAGATGAGTTTCAGTAAAACACAAAATATCTGGGTTGTGGTTTGCAACAACACAGTTAATTTCCCCTAGTTTGTTTTTGATACTGCAGGCATTGGTATACAAAAACACAATGGAGACTGTGACTGATTATTTTTGGACTGTGTTGCCCACGTTGCACAACTAGAGAATTTCAGTCTGTTTTTAGGCTTCCTCCGAATCCACTTTGGAAATAGTATGCAGCTGCAGTATTGATGGCATATCAGAAGTGTTGATAGGTGATTGTGTTTCAGTCTCACATGCAAAGTCCTTGTTACTGGTAGTGCCACTACTGTCTTCTGAAAGTTGATTTTCTTCAGAGGTAGCATCTGTCATGTTCCTAGTGTTGCTGTTAAAGCAGTCAACTACTGGATCACTAAATCTTTCAACCCCAGTGTTGATTTAGTAAATGCAGAGTGGTCATTGTTTTTCACTTCTGCAGGAGGAAAGGAATTTTCTTCATTTGGTGGTGGGCGAGGGAATCTTGTTCTTCCAAGAAAAGGCATTATTATTGAAATGGCTTTGTACTGATCTTCCACCACATTTATGCAAAATGAGCTGTAGGTAGGGAAACGTGTTTTAAGTTGTGTGCAGCCTACTGTGAAGCCCAGGTTGGCTTTGGTCAGTGAAGTTATTTGTTTAGCTGTAGTGTCCTTGTGTAGGGAGCTTTTGTCCTTGATTTGGGCTGAAACCCAAATTCAGGCCGAGATCCAAGCGATTTTCGTAGGCCTACACTGTATTTAGGTGGAGATTTACATAAAAATCACATTTTACACTTTTCTAAACATTTTTTTTTACAGTTTTCACCAAATTTTGACGAAATTTCGATTTAGCTGGTAAATTTTGAAAATTTAACAACCAAATATTGTATTTAATGGTTTAAAAGGTTTTTGGATTTTTTAAAGTTTTATTGTTTTTAATGGTTTAAAAGGTTTTTGGATTTTTTAAAGTTTTTTTGCGAAACTTATGCTCAAAGTGGGGGAAGGGAATTTCCAGAAATATATAAAGAAGGCAAAAAATTACCTTTTGAATCATGGTGTTGATTTGCCGTTCGGGATGAGGTGATGGATCTGCGGAGTCGAAATTCTTGGTCCGATTCGGGTTCCGGAACAGATTGAGCGGTCACTGGTGTCTGTGCCAACGTTTATTGTCTTGGGCAAAGGGTCAACAAATGTTCACTATGCCTTTGCCCCTTTCTTTTTTTTTTCATAGAAAGGAGACGGTAACGATGATTTCGGTTTGATTGAGAGGATTGTTGTGCCAATCAAATTGAGAAAGAATTTTTTCTTCTCTTTTTATTTAAGGTAAAAAGGGAAAGAATTCCAAAGGTAAAGGAGGGGCTCAGAAGGGAAGCAGGTTCTTTATAGGTGACGGATTTTTTTTTTAGTTTAGATAAAACACGTGTTAGGTTCGTTAAAAGACGAAGATTTCAAGGTAAAAAATTTCATCTGCTGAAAGACTAAAAAAAAAAAAAGAAGCTGGCACCCAGCAACTCCCCCCTCACATCACTGGTGAGGGGGGGGGGGGGTTTTTCTTTTTATGATGATTTTGAAAAGTAATCTCGGCAGGTTAAGTTGGGGGGTGGGGAAAGTTGGTTTAGCATTAACGACAAAGATGGAGGCCACATGTGTAGCCCATTGTTTTAATTGTGCAGTCATCGCAGGGTAGGTTCAAGGTTTGGTGAATTGAGGGTTGTCTCAGGTGTTTTCTCACCAGTTGAAAACATTGAGAATTATCGAACTGCCAGAGTGAGTACAATAAAATTCCTCAGTTGGGTAGTTTGATGAAATCGATTTCCACGATTCTGACATTTTGTGATGGGCTGTAATTTCTTCCAGTGTGAGCGATTGTGTCGCTTCCTTTGGATTGGAAGTGAGGACGTCGTTGACGTCTGTTGGGATTTCAGCAAGTCGAGCAAGTAAGGAAGTTCCTTTGGAGTGAAGAGAGAAGGGAGTACTCGGGTCAGAGGTAACGTCTCTTCTCAATGGGTGTTGGAGTCGTGGTGGAGCATGATACTGAGGTCTCTCGGCAAAAGAAGCTTTGAATGGTTGTAGCTGCCAAGTGACACCTGTTTCCAGGTTGGGAGGTGGAAGTCTTCAGGAGAGTGCATCGTTGAGTGCAAGTTCGCTGAAGCTTGTAAGAGTTTAGCGTTTTCAGCTTGTAATGATGAAATTCTGTCTTGGAGTAAAGTGCCGGTTTTTTGTTGTTTTTCCAAGGATACTTAAACGTAGTGGACATTTTTCGATATGCGTAGTTTCTGCTTGTCTTTCAGCTTGAGTTTGAAGCAGAGTTTTTTGAGGATTCGAGTGAAATACGGAGCTGATGGTTTTTCCGTGTCGAGGCCATAAAGGTGAGGTTGGGACTCGGAGGGTGGTGATTGACGTTCGGGAGAGGAGATGAACGGTTGAATGGTGTTCGTGAACTGCCAATGAATTTCGTCTTGAGTGGGAGAAGGAACGATAGGGTTGATTGTGGATTCGGTGGGTTTAACCTGTGAGAGTGTGGTGAGATCCACGGCATAGGAAGACTCGTCTTTGTGTTGAGGTGAAAGGGTAGCAGGGGCTTCGTCTCTGCTTAAGGTTGTCATCGTCAGATTCGTGAGGCCGTGTTCAACGATACGTTCAGTTTGAGGTGGAGAAAGTGGACTTTTCTCAATGACATTAGTTGTTTTGATTAGCATTTCCAGCGTTGGTTCGACGGGCGTTGATTGAAGATCGTGCATTGTGGGCATTGATGGTCCTGCAGAAAATGGTTGCAGGGCGAAGCATACTCTGATGACGAGGTGACAGTTGCATTGGAGTGTAAAGAAGACGTCGAAAGTAGTGTGGATGGAAGAAAAGGCGAGCTTGAAGGGGTTAAATCATGTGTGCGGGGAATGATGGCACAACGTGGGCTTGATGTGGGTTTCATTTTTGGTTTTGGTTCACCAGAGGCAAGAGCTACTTCTTCACGTGAACGGACTTCATGCTCTACTTTTTCAATTGTTGTTTGCAACGAACAGCAGAAGCATGTTACAAGGGAGCGATGATTCGCCAGTCCTCGCGTTTGATGGTAACGTAAACAGGGCAAGGGCGGGTGAAGTAGTCACAAAGACGATGGCATTGACATACGCTAAGGTGGGGATCATGTTGAGCCTGATTTGTTAATTCGGGGTAAACACATTTGCCTGGGTTGTCAATGGCGGGTTGCCGGTTGGCATAAATGTCTTCTGGTTGGACACTTTCTTGGTCTTGACCATAGTGAAAAAGGACAGCTTGAATGATAAGATGAGCAAAATGTGACTGTAGCGAACGCTAACAAGGCGAGAACAGGAGATTGCCGAGAGCGCCAAAAGAATGGTGCCAGTGTGGTGGCGCATCGAAGTGCTGAGGCGGCATGATTGAGAGTGACCGAGAGTTGAATGTAAATTCTGAGGAAAAAAAGGAGTCAAAGTTGGAAAAACAATGGGTGGTGATAACGGCAGGCAACTTGATTGGCTCGGAGAAAGGTGATACATAAATCCACATGAGGGTCCCAGCAGGCGTTAGGCGGCGGGTCGTTGGGATGGAAGGAAAATTTGGAGCAAAAGCTCCAAGAGGAAGATGTTGATCAAAGGATTTGAGGGACCTTGCCGAACTGAGCGGCTGGTGAGGGAACCAGGGCGGAGAGGCGGTCCTGATGGCATTTGTGGAACGCTTGCGTTGTGGGTGTCAAGGCGGGAGAGGCCAACAAATGAGGCGTGTCCAATTGAAAATGGGGAAGAAGGTCGAAATTGTCAAAATTGATGCGAGTTCGAAAGATGTTTAGGACTGTGACGAGATGTCTGTTGTTACAGTTGACCATTCGCTGCCGGAGGAAAACGGACCAAAAGAGAGGTTGGGAGAAAAACCATGTCAAAAGAAGAGGAGTCGGACGGTTGGAATCAGCAGCAGTGGAGCAGGGTCGCAGGAGCGAACTTTCGTCGCTTGGAGTGAATTTTTCTTGACAACAGAAGCACGAACGTGCACCAATGCGGAGGTTGTAGTTGTTCGGGGGCAGAAGTCACCTTCATGTGACCATCCGAGGGATAGGGAAATAGCCTTGGGGATGAAGGTCTCGAAAACTTAGTTGTGTGGCTGGAGGAAGGCGGGTGGGCAAAGAGTTGACGGTGACAGTAGAAACGATAACAGATAGGGGAGATGGTGATACCAGTATCGGCAATGTCTAACACTGTTTTAACATTCCACAATGGATGCCATCGAAGAGGTGTTGAAGCTGAATCCGAAGAAAAAACGTTGTAGGGATCGTCAAGACGATGATCAGTCCAAAATGTGGCATGAATGAGCTCTTTGACACGTCATGAACACGGGCCAAGCCCGTACACATGAAAGGTAGCAAGAGATTCAGAGTTACCGGGTGGATGCCACTTCGATCTGCCGGGGGGCAGGGATCAGTGAGTCAGAGGAAAATTTCGACGAACATCAGTGTGAGTGTAAGCCATCGGAAGACGTAATAAAGCGGGTGGGCTAAGTCGGAATGCAAAGTCAGTCGAATCCCACAGCACACAACGGTGTGATCCAAACGTGTGGTGCTAATCTCAAAGCTTTACTATGGCATATCACGAGCGTGGGCAGAGCCTGTCCAGGAGGGATGCCGAAAGCAAGCATGCACGTCCCAGGTTTGAGTCAGTAGAATTTTCACGGCAGGCCAACAGGATGGTCACGGGGAAAAAGCTGATCACAGCTGCTGCATCGCGAGCGAGGGTGCACCCCATCCGAAGGTTGGCTTTAACTTTGACACATCTTGTGTTAGGGCTGGGCCCAACCGAGAGGGGTGCCGAAAGCAAGCCCAGGATACAATGAAGGTGGAGGAGGTGGTACTTCCCGGCGGTGAAGACGAAGCACAGGCAGAATGGAGGGCGGGTGTGGATCAACAATTGTGGTAGCGAAAGCATGGACAAACTAGTGGCAGACCAGAAGGCAGGAAGGGCTGGTGGAGGGAGCCGGATGCAGCCAAGGTTCAGAGAAGAGCGAAGAAACTCAGGAGAGCGGTGGTGGTCGTTAAAGTGTGTTCAGACCCGATTCGATGCATTACGAACATAAGCAAAGTTAGGACGTAAGAAGTACCGAGGGGTCCACCAAGGGAGGGAGAAGAATGGTCCGGGAGTGGCGGTCTGTAGTCCAATAGGAGAAGAGATGATGTATGCCGAAAGCAACAGTCGCGGAAGAAGAAGAAAATGGCAGACAGCATATGCAGCCCAATGGCACGGGAAGAGGGCGAGGGTGATGTCCTTAGATAAAAACCAAAAGGGAACTAGCAAAAGGTCAAAAAACCAGACCAACGAAGGAAGCAAGAAGGAGCGACCGTCTCAAACGATCTCTTGAGACAAAAGATAGCTTTTGTCGCAATCTCTTTTATAAGGAGGCTTGCACATGCACAGTGGGGTAATCCGAGCTGGCTGGCTACACAACGCAAAATCTCAACACACAAAGCAGGCTTCGTGAGACACAATACAAAAATTGACAGGTATTGCATATTTTCACAGCAACAAGAAAGGTTTTTGTTCAGTTATAAAGTATCCCCATGGGACTCACACCTGTGAAGGTACACACAAAAAAAGGAATCTAGTTCACTCGACGGAAACGAACTATAATTTGAACTCCAATTACAGAGAAAGAAATATTGTTTTTACTCACTGGTGATGTCAGAAAGTGAACGCCATTAGTGCTTGAAATGTGTCATGTCGTGAGTGTAGTAATACGATTATCAAGTTTCTATATTTATAATTTATTCAACATGCAGACTCCTTAAGGTGTGTTTTACCTGTGTGTGTTGTTTTCTGTTTTAGTTCAATTTCGTGTGCATTGTTGCATGTGTTCATTTTATGAGTGTATTGTTAATTTTTCAATTTGGATACGTTTTGCTCTTTATAGCGTTTTTTGTACGTGTGTGTGTTTGTAGATTTAGGTTTTAGTTGCTTCATATGCATATATATTTGTATTTTGTGTGTGTATTTATAATGTGTAAATATGCAAGCGTTTCGTTTGCTTGATGTACATGTTTTGCGTGTGTATGTCATAATTGTTGTTCCCTGGAATTTGAGTTCTAATTATAGTTTGTTTCGTTTGAGTGAATCCGCTTTTTATTTGTGTACCTTCACAGCTAAGAGTTCCATGAGGATTCGGGCTCTAATGCTTTTTTCTAAGTGGCTTTTTGTTCAGTTTATTTCTTGGCTTTTTTCGCTTCATTTTTATTGTCATTGCTATGTGTATGTCCATTCTCCACCCATTTTCCTTTGTAAAAATAAGAGCATTAGAAATATATATTTATGTTTATATATATTTATGCTCATGTTTATTATTGATACCAACACACTAGTGTGTGTTTTGATGTCGTATGTGTCATATCGATTCGTAGTTACTTCTGCATTGTTGCAAGCAATACTTGTTTCTTGTTTCTTTAATTAGAGTCTAAAAGGCCTCAAAGCCGTACACTCTTTACTATGTTAAACCTAAACCTAACTTAACCTAATCATACACCACCACTAACGCAATCTCACTGGCCTCAATACGAATAAAGTCATCTGGATTTCCAAAGCTACACCGCCTGCCACCACGCACAAAGTAACACTGCCTGGTACACCCCAACGCACATGCTACCAAGAAGACCAGACGACCAATCAGGCCCAACAGTCCGTGTCAAGCCAGAAAGTCGGTCCCACCTGCACAAATTCTATGGAGGTGGGGAGTAGTTGGGTAGAGGATTGGCGATTAGGACGGGGCCCCAGCCTGGGTGAAACGACCGGTGGCCTTACAGAACTTAAGGACCCTATACAAAGAATGATGACGAGATATGGCATGCGGGTGAACACCTTAGACCTGGCGCAGACGATTCTTTTCACCACAAAGAGGAAAATGACGTCGATCAGCCCACAGAGGGCAGTCAAGAAGAAAATGACTAACTGTCTCGGGACTCCTGCCACACGAACAGGTTGGGGTACGCGCCCACCCGAGACGAAACAAACGTGACCAGTCCGCAGCCTAGAGATCAGGCCCGCGTCCCGGCGCGATAGGTAGGCAAGCAATACGTAGTCGTGCCAAACAATCACGGATAATTAGCACGGTCGGCAGGCAGTGCTTTTTAGAGTTCGTATGCACACGAGAATTTTCGAAAACTGTACGAGCTGAGGTTACTTTGATACTCTGCTTATGGATTCTAACAATCATTCGCTGAGACTACCCACTTAATTAACTTAACCTAACTTAAGAACTAACATTACAGGCGGAGGAATTAAATAGAATTTATTAAAGGGGCCCTGGCCCGTAGCCACATACTCCAACTAAAACTAAATACAGCAGGTAGCACACCAGCATGCCAAGTTACATTAGAGATTTCCAATCCTACTCACTAACCACCACTCTAGCAATAAACAGCAATACACTAGCAAAACACAGCATGTACCGGCTTTCTCAAATAAACCTCGGATAGCAGGGACAACAAGGGTTTACAGGTAAACAGTAGACAACTTACAGAAGGCGCAATAGCACGCGAGCATCCCATATTAGCTCTCGTGTTGGTTACACACAGAAGAAACCAGTGAGAAGAGTCTATAGCAAGCCATGGATCAAGTGTTGCACTCCACGTACTGTGTCTAGAGCAGTGCAGCAACAAATGAGCGACAGAATCATCCGTACCACAGACAGAAAAAAGTACTGACCCTCTCTAACCAATTCGGTACTTATGTTGTGGAAGTAACGAGTGCCTAGTCCTTAAACGTAATAAACTACGTGCCATCCAGTAAGGGTGACCATCTAGCGCCGTTCATAACAGCACGTACAGTGTATGCTTAACAGAACCCTACCTGTTGCCTTCCATTCTGCATCCCATAACCCTGGAGTCCAAGACCGCAAGGCAGATCTATGTCCATACACTGACTGCACAGGATATATAGAACACCTGCTATTGGTCACCGCATCCTTCGCAATGGAGTGTGCGCCTTCCTTGCCAGTGTCACCACTATGACCCTTCAGGAAGGAATGCAGTTATTGGAGCTGTAGCCCGAAGCTATGCACCCACCCTAACCAGTACATTACGCTGCAACACGAAACAATGGTGTAATAAAGAGGCGAGGCACACAAGATTGGATTAGAGCTATCTCGAACAAGATGCAACGATGCGTGGGCACAGGGAAAGTAACATAGTCACTGTGTTGTCTAATTTCCAATTTTCCTTAATATTATTTCCAGCGATTTATGTCTATTTATTAATGACTTAGTAACTCAGACAGAATGGGTGTACACGCTTACGCTTGTAGCAGGTTGTCTTGCTTGGAATCGCTGCCATGTTACCAGACCGGAAATAAATATCAACCTAAAGCAAAATAGGAAACCCCCCCCCCCCTATCATTGGATCATCACATGGGTTTTTATAGGACGATCTCGGACAGCTGTTTCTCAAAAACCGGGTAGTAAGGGTCTAATGCTTAGCAGCGTCTTACTGACCAAAGTTGACACCTAGACCCTTACAGTCAAAGCTTGTCCGTGTTCCTTACAGGTTTTGACTTTTAGACCCTTACTTTTAACTTTTAACGATACGTTTTTGTTTATCTTGTTTGAGTTAGCATTGTCAGCCAGATGCGTTTAATGCAAGATTTAAAGTGTTTATTCTTTAGCTAGTGGTGCGAGTCCCTCAAACACAGTTGGCGAACTAATGTCTAATTCGGCGACGGATGTTCCTTTTTGTATTTCAGAATTACACAATGCATTGCATGGTGCAGGCAAAACAGTACAGTTGGCATTAATGGGATCTCATATGGTGATTTGTAGTATGAGGCTGCTAAATTACAGCTTCTGCAGTTTTTTTGCAAAACTTGTTAGAGGGAGCACCAGTATCACCTTCCTGATTGCTTGCTGTATTAGTTCTGGTGCGTAAGCGAGGCAGTCAGTGGTCAGACCTGCGGAACTACAGGCCAATTGCTTTGTTGTCCTGTGTCAGCAAGGTATATGAGCGCATGCTTGTTAACAGACTAACCTGGCACCAAGAGTACAGATGTATGTCTGACATTCAGTTTGGCTACAGAGCAGAGCGCAATGCACAATATGCAACTGTTCCTCCTGTCAAGTATACGTGAAGCCTGGGCCCATGGTGTGACGGTAGTTACAGTGTTTTTGACATGAAAGCTGCCTATGATACTGTCAGCATTGCCTGGGTGAAAGCCTCTCTGGCCAATATGGGTATAGGCAGCCTTTTATCAGGAGCAATTCTTGCTTTTTTAGGGGACAGGGCTTTTGTCTCAAAGGTTAATAGGTTATGGTCATCTCAGGCTTCCTGACTGAGGATTACCTCAAGGAAGCTGTTTGAGCCCAGTTTTATTTGCGATTGCCATAAATGGTGTGCTTGTTGAAATAGGGCAGGGCGCCAATATTGTCTGTTATGCCGATGACGTGGCTTTCTGAGTAGGGTAGAATGATGCACTTCCGGTCACCTGATGAAAAGTGGGGGTGTCACTTCTGGTTTTCGTTGATCTGAAGGAGGGTGGAAAAGTGTCTTTTAAAACCTTTTTTTCGTTTTTTTTTTCGTATTCGTCAAGATGGTGGAGGGTGGAAAAGTGCCATTTACTATCTTTCATTCGTTTTCGTCAATCTGGAGGAGGCAGCGCTACCTCCTATGACGTCACTTCCGGTTACACGATCGAAGTGGGGGTAATGACGTAACTTCTGGTCACGCGGGGGGGGTGTCGCATCCGTCGAGGGTGCATATTACTAACTTTTTACTCGTTTTCGTTGATCTGGAGGAGGGTGCTATCGCCTATGATGTCACTTCCGATGAGTGTGTGAATGACGTCACTTCCGACGAGTGTGGAGGAGCGTTGCTCTTTACTACCTTTTCTTCAATCTGGAGGAGGGTGTATTTTTTGCCTCCATCTAAATCACGCAGTCACCTACATAATAGTAAACTCTGTGTATCGGATGAAAAAAAGAATTAAAAAAAGAAATGGACTCTTGTTCTTTTATCTTCACTGGCAAAGACTCTGACTTGAGATTTAATCTAAATACTCCGATTCATTTGGACCCTGAAAAAAGCTACGAATTGGTGCTTATTAATTTAGACACGTACAACAGCATATACAACATCGATTCAAAAGATAACGAAATTAAATACATCGCAGGTGCTAGTCTAACTTGGCAGAAAGTATTAGTCACCCCCGGGACTTACGAAAGTGAAGATTTGAATAAATTTCTCAAAAACTCGATAGATCAAAATGGTCATGACAAGGAAGCCATTTCAATTCTTCCTAACGTAAAGACTTTAAGAACCAACTTAATAATTAACGATTTAAAATACGGAATAGCCTTTACGGGTGAAAAGAGCTTGGCTCGAGTATTGTGGCATCATTTAGGAACCAACTTGAGAAGTCGATAAAGTCAAAATACCGTCGAAATAATAAATATAAACACGATTTTTGTGCACGTTGACATCATTGGAAATTTTTACGTAAATGGTGACACTTACCCCACTTTATATTCATTTTATCCAAATTCACCTCCGGGTTTCAAAATCATCGAGTCTCTGCATAATTTAATCTATTTACCGATTACTATGAACTTAATCAAAAGTATAAGAGTGTGGCTTACATGTCAGACCAACGAGCCGTTGAATCTGAATGGCGAGACCCTCACGGTGCAACTTCAGTTAAAATCTAAAAATTAAAAAAGGACAAGATGCTCGTGTTTGGAAAAAAAAGGAAAAGGATTCTTTCGTAACTTTAATAATAAAAATTTTAATAATAATAAAAACGCAAACAGTTTAACGGTTAGAAACAAAGCTTTCATAAAATTTATAACAACAGCTAGAAAATGAGCGTTGGAGAAGACTATTTAAAAATCAACGAACCTTCATTGTACGACTCGTCGATCGAATCTTACACCTATCACGAATATAATCCCATCGTCGGTACGAATCTCAACAACGTAAATTCAAAAATCCGAATACACGTGCCAAGATTTATTTCTGCACGCTGCCAACAGTTACCTCTTGAATAAAGACAGGTTGTTGAAGCACGATGACTCGGCCTATGCCGATGTTGACACACGGACGTAGATTAATAATGCTCCCATGTTCCTGCTTTCTAATATCAAATACCATCTAGGTGATGAACAAGTGGACGAGTTAAATTATCCGGTATTCGGTACCCTAATGAAAGGGCTGCTCTCTTACGGATCGGTGTAACTGGGCATTCAGTGCTGGGCATTGGATAGTGCAACTTCTGTCGCTGCTGACCTAACCAACAACTTGGGTTTCAAACAGCGGCATGCGTCCATCATCGATGAAACAACCCCCAAAGGAAGTTTTACATTCGCCATCCCCTTGAAACACGTCATGGGATTTTTCGAAAATTACGACAAGCTAATTTATGGAACTAAACACGTGTTCACTTGTATGAGGACCAGCGATACAATTGCCATCTTCAAAGCTGCACGCGCGCCCAGTGGTAAAGTTGTTCTCAGTAGCATTTCTTGGTTCATCCCCCACGTTACCACATCGGACGAGCAAAAACTTAAACTCTACAATCTCATAGACAACGGAACTACGGAGGATTTAGGATTTAGACACTGGCATTACGATAGCTGAGAGCTCCCTCAAAATACCAACTTCACCTGGCGCATGCTGACTACTTCCGCGGATGAAAAACCTACGTGGATAGTTCTAGATTTTCAAACAAACAGACAGGACGCTTTAGATAGAAACCAGCCGTATTCGACCACTGTAGTTTGCAAGACGCTCACGTCACTCTAAATTCCGAAAGATGTATAGGATATTACCCGTTTTCCGAGTGCTGAGAGCTAACAATGTCGAGACGCGCAGCGTCGAGACAATGTTTGGATCTCGGCACGAGGAAAGCGGGTGATATCCTATTTATTACCCGGTTTTTGCGTCTCAGTCCGACGATTGTTGGCTGCGTTTGGCCGCGCTCGGTGAATGTGTGTTTGCTCGCGCTTGGTGATTATTGCAGGCGGGGCCATATTTCTTGTTCCCTTTTTTTGTTATGGCAAAACAAGTCATGGAGTTTGAGGATCTATTTGACTTATCGAGTAACCATGATGAAGACAATATGGACAATATTGGTTTGTCAGGTGAAGAAGCAGAAGATGCTGCTAACAAAGACGAGACATGTTTTTTGGTGGAACGATTACTTTTAATGAAGGTTGCAACGTTATTTTCAATTTTAAGTAGCCTATAAAATGATTTAATTAGCAAACTAGCGTATTTCAAGTGTTAAAATGCATAATGCACTCGTTAATTTACTGTGGTTCATGACAATTAAATAAAAAATACTTGTTTAATATTTTTTTTATTATTTTCGTTTGTGCCATTAATACCATTCCAATTGCCAGTCTATAATTCACGAATTCGTTAATTTGCTGTGGCTGCTGACACTTTAATAACAAAAATTCTTTCTGAACGTTTTTTAAAATTTATGTAGTGCCGGTCTATAATAGTATGAATGTATCCGCCATTTCGATGCAAGAGATCGGCTCTTGCACTGTGCATTCTTGTTTCATTGTTAGGCTCCTGCATCGTTACATTGTTAAAAGATGACTGAGAGGCAAACACTGGGTGATAAATCCGTTTCTCGATCTGAATACTAATTCTGCCACTGGAGAGTACGTCGACTTGTACAGAATGGCGCAGCAATTTAGGCTGCTGTGTTACGACACCAACGATTTCAGTTTCGACTAGCTTCAGTTCAAGAAAGCCTATCCACTCGTTGTGTTGGATTTCTCCAAACAGTCTGAGAAGCTTTTATCCGTAACCGTGGGTCTAGAAGTCAAACTGAAGTTTAGAGCAGCGGTGCCAGCTAACACTGTCTGTCACGCTCTGCTCATTGGTGACAAAAAAAAAATGAATCTAAAGTTGGATAGAGATAAAGTCGAAGTTGTTTATTAATAAAAAAAATACGGCACTCAAAACTGGACCGCGAAAAAAGAAAGGTGGCTTTTTGCCGTTGGCGTTGCTAGGGCGATTTTGGCCGGAATTGGTGGGTTGGCGGGAGGGACCGCAGGGTCGTATCTGCCGCAAAAAGCACAAAACGATGAACGAATTCTACCTGAACTTGTGCGACATCATAAGCAAGTGGAAGGTTCCGGTTCAAAGAAAAAAAACTAAACAAAAAACGAAGCCAAACAAAATTGCCAAGAGGCAAAGGCCACCCATGGTTTAATCGACTTTGATAAGCCTTTAACGAATCATGATTTAAACCGATTGGCTAGAGTAATGAAAATTCCTAAATTTAGAGGTACTTTTAGTAAAGACACACTTCCTTTAAAACTTAAGCCTACTGGTGAAAACGGAATCGTAAACTTGGAAGATTTCCACGATGGATATGGAAGTCACTGGGTAGCCTATTCTATCATTTCTGGTGAACCCTGTTATTTCGATAGTTTTGCCAACATGGGTTCTTCCCGGTCCATGGTTAACTACTTGGGGCCGGAAATTAAATACAATTCCGAACTTGTGCAAAACTTTGACTAGATTTGGTGCGGGCACTTTTGTTTATTTTTCCTAAGTGCCTTCTCTAAGGTTCGTAATTATGAAACTGTTTTAGACAGGATGAAATGTACTGAAAAGTGACGTGCAAATCTAACTGGAAATAAACTTCTTCCGTATGAAAATCTTTGACCGTGTGTACCGTGTTCGCCGAACCTTTTTCTATTTTGTAAGGAATGTCGAAAATGGTAGTCGTTGAATGCGCTTCCTTTGTTATAGTAATGAGAAAGGTATTCGTTCCCGCTATACATTTAGGAACGATTTCTACGCTCGGATCGTTGCAGTATAAACTTGCTTTACGAATTAAACCAGAATTTGTACTTATGTAGTACGCGATAGATTCGGAATTAACGAACCAGTTGCCTTCTTTATGCAAAGGACTTTTCATGCAGAAACTGATTATCATGAAACAATTTTCGTACACGAATTTCTTCATAGCTTCGTCATTAGGTAAAGTCGGCTCGCTTAAATTTCTAATCGGTTTGTTCGCGACATCGAAGTATACCTTCTGATCGTCTTGTATCAAGCAAATGCTGTCGACGAATACCTTTGTAGCGGCATCACTCGGTAAAGTAGGTTCGCTTAGATTTCTTATCGGTTTGTTCGTTGCGTTGAAGTATACTTTTTGCTCATCCTGCAATAGGCATTTCCTGTCAACGTAGACTTTTGTCGTCGCCGCGCCTGCAGCTGCCAGGGGATAGCCACGTCCTTAATTTGCTTCTTCTTCGCATAGAAATTTCCCTCAAACCCATCTACGTACAACATGTTTTTTTCGACGTTAGAAATGGTGGAAGCCAACTAGCCGGAGAGAAGAGTCGGTTTTAAGGCAAGTCGGTTTTAAGTTTCTGAATATCCGTTGTCAGAGTACTGATATGAGAATAATTGATGGCATTTTCGAGTTCGATAGCGACTCCTATTTTAGTTAACCGCTTGCTTTGCATATCGTAGTTGTTTTCAGGGTTTAATTATGGGCCCGCAAGTTGTGGAAAAACTAATTTACTGTTTAATTTCATCTGTAACGACAGATGGCTCGACTACGATCGATTATTTATTTACAGTAAAACTTTATGTCAACCAAACTACAATGCTTTGCAATCTATATTTGCCCAAATTGAGGAAAAAATCGGACAGAACGTAGCATGTTTTCACGATTCTCAAGTAGATTTAATTCCGACCCAAAATTTCGAAACCTGATTCTTTTTGATGATTGCCTTTGGACAAACAAAAAATACCGAACGTTACTTTGCTCAAGGATGTCATTCAAACGGCGATGTTTTTGGTTGCCGCAAAAATCTCCATTACCTGTTTTTCATTTTAGCACTCTCCTGGTTTCTCATTGGTTCTTCGAGAGAAAGAAAGTTGGCTACCCTGCCAGTCCCGTAGTTACTCCACTGCGCATGCACAGACGCAGTCCTCCCTACATAAACGCTGGCGCAACATTGATCCGCATCTCTTTTTCTCTGGCACCACGTGACGTGGTTGTTTCTTCCAGCTGCTCCTCGAAGGATTGGAAATTCGGATTCTCCGGTCCCAGTTCCTGTGACCCTTACCATTTCTGATGTTAAGGGTGAGCCCAGGGTAACCATGGCTTGTTCTGTTCTTATTCGAATTGGCAGAATTGTCGTGATTCCGTTTTAGCCATGATCGGCCATGATCTGCCTTGCGGTTCCAGTTCCTGTGCCTCTTACCGTCTATTGATGATAAGGATGTGCCAGTGTAACCGTGGCTTCATTGGCTAGCTACTTAACCAGAGTGGGATCGGTTCCGATCCGCGTTCCGCCTGGCCCGGAACATGTTCACGTTTGCTCTCGGTTCCAGCCACCCCTGCGGACAGGGCTACATCTTTACAGCTTACCGGTTTCTCTTCATCGATTCCGGTCTCCTTCCACAAGCGGATTCACGTTCCGCCTTTCTCCTCGGGTCCCCAACGATCCTTGATCCCTTACCTGGAGGGGGGGGGGAGTGGAACCGTCATCTATTTCCACTCCATTCATTATGGCAAGAAAAGGACTAGGTAAGGCAAGGATTGGACCCCGCAGCAGTCTGCACGATTTCGTCATTCGGAATCGAGTTCCTGAAGCGAGTTCATGAGCCCCTTCATGACAAGCATATCGGCGGGGATCGACGCTTCATTCGTCACTGATTCCTGTTGTCAACGATTCCAAAAAAAAAATACACATAAAAAAATGCTTTCTCCGGTTCCTGTGCCCCTCTACCTTCTGGGGACGAAGGCGTGCACAGCTTACCCCAGTCAACTGTGGGCTCTTCCACCGACATTTGGGGAGGGCGGGCAGATTCGATTCTGCCTTGACTCACAGTTACTCCCTGTGGTCCGCTTACAGTCTGGTACCGTGTTACGGTCCCCCCCCCCCCCCGAAGCCTAGGCGCTTTCCTACAGCTGCCTCTCTATCCATTATTCCGGATTCTTCACCACTGTCTAGTCTGCTCTGCGGTTTGCCGACCCATGACGTCATTCCACCGTTCCTTGGGAACCTTCACATCCTCCGATGTTTGGGGTGCACTCTTGGATGGCTCGTGTATTATTTCGACTGGCCTCACACAGGTCAAGAGCACGATCCACCTGGCGACGATCCGTTTGGCGACGATCCTCCTCCTCCAGGGCAGTTCATGCATCGTTCCGTTTGAACTGGCCACAGGTCGGTTCCGCCTGGCACCAATCCACCTTGTGATGACCCGCTTGACGTCGATCCATCTGTTAACGATCCGCTTGACAACGAGCCTCACCCTCGGTTCCCTTCAACCCTACATTCCGGTCCGCCTGCCCAGACTGCCTTCTCTGTCCGTCTATATGGACCAGTCTGCCCCCTCGCTGCTCCTCAGTTCCTTTGACTGTTGTCCCACTCCTGATGGATTGGATGCTTTCGGAGCGTTCCTGCCATCCCCACATCGATCCTCTGCAGATGTTTGGGCTAGAACCGCGTTTCGCCATTACGGTCCGTTCTACGAATAGCTTCGGCCCAGGATGGATTCATGTTCCTCGATCCCTCGTTCTACTCCCTGACCTGTTCCACAGGGTAGGGAGAAATCTCGGTTACCAGATAATGATTACCAGTCACAGACAACCTCCTTCAATGCTGATACCATCTGTAGCCAACCCAGCATTGCTACCTTCTGCGCATTGATTCTACACGGCCTACCTGGTTTTGAACTGCATCACCACCACTCCTGAAACCATGCCCTGTTCCCATGCGGACGGACCTCCGCTGGGCTGAGCCTGCAATCACTACAAGAAGAACTCTTCTAGGATCCTCCCCGCCATCTCCTAGGACTGAATGTAACGATCCGTCATTTGGTTTATTACGGCCTATGGCCAAATCAACGATCCTCGCTTCTGGTTCCTACCCATCCAGTTCAAATCTTCTTGATCCCTACAACTACGATTCCACTTCTCAAAAAAAAAGAAAAAGGACGCTCCGCTCCGAAAACGTCCTCCTCCTCGCCGACCCGTCTGGTGATGCACCCTCCAGTCCTTTTACCCGTTGCGGCCTCAGCTGAGGCTGGTTCCTGCTCCGTCATTGCGCCATTGACTGGCACCTGTGTTTTTCCTTCGACATAGTGTCTGCTGACGCAAGCACTTCCGCGCTGCAAGGGGCGTTCCGACCTCAACGGCCCACTCGATCCTTTCGTTCACTTTGGCCTTGCTACTATGTCGCAGCTCCTTTCACCAGAATGCCTCTCACTGTCTCCACGATCCCATGCGACTCCTCGTACCCCTTGTTATTTGCCACTGACTGATCCTTCCACTCTTACCTTTGGGGTTTACAGCTCCCGGTTGCGACTTGCACTCGACTCCTCGTCTGCTCCTATCATCGATCCATTCCGTTTCAACCTGTTCCCCTTTGGTTCCATGTATTCCACCTTAGACAAGGGGTTTTCACACCCTTCTGAAGGGTCTGCCCTGCGGACCATTACCCTTGGCTTCGATGTCACTTTGGACTTGACAGTACCGCCATCTGTGAACCGCTTTCCAGGGACCTACTTCACGCACTTCTGAGTTCGTCTTCTAATCCCTTTCTTCGGGAACATCCACCGATTCCGGCCTCTCCAGTCTACGATCTGCCACTCTTCCAACACATCACCCATGTTGCTGACAGCTGCGATCCTCCTGGATCCTGATAAACAGGCTCCACCAACCTATGCAATTCGCTATCCACGGATTGACCGTGAACAACAATCCTTCTTCTCTAGCCACGTCACTAAACAGTGGTTGCTGGTACGCTCCTCACTCCTCTCTGCTTCCAGCCCCACTTGTACTCCGTCCTGCGGTGACGCAGGCTCAGGGGACATCGCATAATATAACTCGTAAAAGAACTTCACAAACCAGTGCGGAAAAATTTTCCGAGACGGAAAGTGATTGAACTGGGCCTGAACGATCTATGGCAGGCTGACTTGGTGGAAATGATACTTTACGCTAAACGTAATAAAGGGTTTAACTACCTACTAACCTGTATTAACGTCATGTCGAAGTTTGCTTAGGCTATTCCCCTTAAATCTAAATCCGGTATAGACGTTACCGAAGCTTTCAAGAAAATACTCGTAGGAGTGACACCCTCTAAAAACTTATAAGTCGATTTAGGTAGCGAGTTCTACAATAAAGACTTCAAAGCACTCCCTAAGTGTCACAACATTAACATGTACTCTACGCACTCGGAGTTGAAGGCCTCTACAAACTGGAAATTCAAAAAAACTTCACTTCCGGACTTATTTTTAGTAGACAAAATACTACATAAGAAGAAAGGAAACGACGGAAAAATGCTCTACTTCGTCAAATGTATGATTCAAAATTTAATGTTGGACATTAGCAATTTATCCTCTTTATAAAATTGATCATCCAGTCTGAGGAGCCAAAGAATTCTACTTTGAGTTGGTTGGATGATGGCTTATTTTTTGTCAGGGTTAGCAGTTTATTCTCGTCTTAATTTTATTTCATCAATTTTCTTCTTCTTAGCAGCGGCCATTATCTCCAACCTAGCTTTTCTCTGTTAGATAGTTTCTGTTGCACGTTTCTTAGCAATAGATACGGACTTTTTCTCCAACCTAACTTTTCTCTGTTTGGTAGTTTCTGTCGCACATTTCTTACGAAAAGCAGCGGCTCTTTTCCTCCTATTAGCTACTATTTTTTCTTCTTCGCTTCGTCCAGTTATTTCATCGGTTGATTCCTCCTCATCTTTCACCAGCGAAGCACGCACTTCGGCTTCTTCATCCTCCATTGGATCGATTATGTCATCTACAAAATCGTGTAGTATGCCGGTTCTGTAGTGACCGTACGCTAACGTATTTATTCCATCATCCAGCACGAATCTCTTATCGTCGTAGGGAGATACGGATGATTTTGTAATTTCAACCGTGGCGAGCTGATGATCCTTTCTTTGAATGCTCCTCCACGTGGCTTTCGACAATGTTTTCGAAAATAGTGCTTTTTTGTAGTCTTCGTGGCAGACTTTTTTGAATAAATGCCTTGGTAATACTTTAGCCTTACTAACGCTGTCATCCCGGACTAAAAACCAGTACATTTTTGCTTTGAAACCTATAAATTCTTTCACCACGATGCCGGCCATCTCATCTTTCGTTTTCTCCCGGATTTGTTTGTTTTTAACACTGTATGGAGGATGTGACGAACCGTAATTGCTGGTGTCGAATCTGTCTAGCTCACTTTCCAAATCTCGGTAAAAATCGTCAGTCTCTACCTCGTAGAACAGACTGTCGATGTCTGTGAAAAGTAAACGTGCACGGTCTCCGTATTTTGGACACATGAACTCGTAGTGAAAATCGTACATCGTAGCTTGGAACTTCGAGGATGCAGAAACCGGAGTAAGTCAGTAAGTCGCACTTGGCGTTACGAAACTTCAAGTTTACCTGTACGAGATTTTCGTTGAGGATTTTGAACGAATCCGCGTGTGGCAGAGTGCTGTACGTGATAGACTTTTTTGGATCAGTGGTCAACTTAATCGATAAACACTCCGATTTGTTTTCCATCGTTTTTCCAAATACCGAATTATTTTCAGTTTGAAAAAGTCTTTTTCGCACGTTGTGAGTTGACACTTCTCGGTGTTAAAGTCTATGTAGGATTTTAGCCATTGCTTCTGATGAAATTTTAAAATTCTGTGGATGCCTTTCAAAATTAAACCGTGTTTCAAGTAGAATTGTAAATTCCTGTAATGAACTACGTAATGAGCAGGTTGGTCGTTAGTTTGGAAGTAGAAAAGATCTTCTTGTGTCCTGCCATTTCATTCATGAAGGGAGACACGAGTTTCGGCATTATTTTAAACTTTTCCAGGGCTAAAGGATAGTTGTTGTGATCGTCGTGTAACTCGGGCGGATAGTTAAAGTCCACTTCCAATACATAGCCGTATTCCGATTTTTTTGCGACCGATGCCATGCAAAATTCGAGAATTTCTTTCCTCGTCAGCCAGCTAAATCGATCGTACGGAAGGAATTCTGTCATGGCTAGTCCATATAAGTCGTTGACATCTAAATCTACTAGATACAGAGTAGGTAGATTCTCATCGTAGGTGTCTGGTAGGTATTTGTTATTGGCGATAGAGTGCCTTTTCGATACAAAAGTTGTTCCACCCTTGATACTGGAAGTTATAAAGTTATGCTTCCCCCTTGCGTAAACAGTTCTAGTTCGACTTTGGTTTTTTCAACGTGGCTGCCCAACTAAATCTAAGTGTGGACACGTAGTAGCAAGGATCTATGCTGTCGTTGACCAAACAATAAAGAAAGAAATCACAAGGTAAAGGGTAAACGAAGCAAGCAAACTGCATTAAAGACTGGCCTTGTGGGGATACACAATTCACTAGTCTGAGAAAAAAAGAAAAGACAACTGCCCCAACTGGGACTCAGACCCAGGACTTCCCGTTTACAAGCCGGGCGCTCTAACCAATGTGCTACCGGGGCGGGTACAGGCTACAGGCTCAAGCCAAGCTAAGTAGCTGTTCAATCTTTCTCAGTGGTGACTTAAGAGATCACAAACATACATACAAAGAGGGAAAGCAACTTTGCTTCTTGGCCTCCACACTAGAAATAATGCAAGTAGTAAATAAAGAAAGAAATCAGAAGGTAAAGGGTAAACGAAGCAAGCAGTCTGCTTTAAAGACTGGCCTTGTGATTTCTTTCTTTATTTACTACTTGCATTATTTCTAGTGTGGAGGCCAAGAAGCAAAGTTGCTTTCCCTCCTTGTATGTGTGTTTGTGATCTCTAGGTCACCACTGAGAAAGATTGAACAGCTCCTTAACTCGGCTGGAGCCTGTAGCCAGTACCCGCCCCGGTAGCACATTGGTTAGAGTGCCCGGCTAGTAAACGGGAAGTCCTGGGTTCGAGTCCCAGTTGGGGCAGTTGTCTTTTCTTTCTTTCTCAGACTAGTGTATTGTTTATCCTCACAAGGCCAGTGTGCTGACTGCTTGCTTCGTTTACCCTTTACCTTGTGATTTCTTTCTTTATTGTTTGGTCAACGACGGCATAGATCATTGCTACTACGTGTCCACGCCGGGATTTAGTTGGGCAGCCGCGTTGAAAAAAACCGAAGTCGAACTAGAACTGTTTACGCATGGGGGAAGCATAAGTTTATAACTTCCAGTATCATGGGTGTAACAACTGGTTACTGAGTGCATTGGTTAGGGCGCCCGCCTCTGAACTTTCACTTGAAGTGGCAGTGATCTCTCACTTTATCGGAGATGATGACTTTGCTGCAGCAGTAGCAAGTATCGGTTTTCGAGAACCGAATTTCATCGTTGGCAGTCATCATCAGATGTTTTGGTCGAGCGATAATCATGGCAGAATTTAGTTCGGTCTGTTCGCACAAAAAAACATCTGGCAATTTGTGATAAAAAGGTGCCTCTTTGCACACTTTCACTTTACGTCCATACAAGTCATTTAAGATAGGGACCCCATCAAAATATCCATTTAAATTCAAAATGGCGGCCGTTTTCCAAAATGGCAGATTAAATCATAAAAAAGGCTACATATGGCTTTTTTTCAATGTGATTTAGGTCAGAAAATTCAAAGAAACTATTTAAAAGTAGCCTATGAATTTTAATTTTAAAGAAATCAATTTAAATGCTATATGGTGGCCATTTTCCAAAATTGCGAACTGAATTTTAAAAATGGAGTACGTAATAAGCAGTAGAGGTGTCGTTTTCAATGTTTTGGTCAGAAATTTAACAGAACTACTTAAAAGTATTTATTTTAGAGTTAGTAAGCAGTTAAGTGTTGTTTCCCATGAGGTTTTTGCTCAGAAACAGTTTATTAATGTACCACTGTTTTTCTTTTCATTTTTGCAGGTTAACTGATAAATGAGATGGCTACGTGGATGAAACTTATACTCGCCTCCTCATAAGCAGTTTCTCCTGGGCTCGACTGGGATAAATGCTGTTTGTGTCAGCTAAAGAGTGGCGTCATATGTCCAGGAGTAGATCGTGATCCAAAACAACAGAATACTGCAGGGTACATTACACTTTACACTATCAGATAACTTGGTGAAATATAAAGAACTTGGAAGTTTACCAAATGATATAAAATCTAAATATCTTGATGAAGGAGAAGGGATACTGTCTACCTTCGTAAATCGTAAGGTACGTTGGTATAAACAACGTGCACTTAAGTATAACAAAAAAAATCTGAACAATGCTGTTCAAAGTTCAACCTCATGTTACCTGGAAGTAACAATTCAGAACAAACCACAGTCGTCTGGAGGATCATCCATAGTGACCCCATGCCAGACACATCAAGCATCCACGAAATCTCCAAGATTTAGACAATATTTGTTTTATGCAGCACAGGATCACTTTGGAATCAGCCACCTTACCCATGTTGCAACTATGGCAGTTGATAAATACATTCGTGAAAAAATATCACTAATAGATAACACTGATCTTCATGGAAGGTACACATTGAATTCCTTTGGAAGCTAATTACCATATCAGATGCATGGTCAACCTGAGCAACAAAGCAAGATCTGTAGAAATGCAAAATCAACAGCACGATGACGATGTCTGTCAGTCCATTGGTTTTGCACACCTTGCATAATTTTTAAGATATAAACTACGTAGGTATGTCCTGTATATATTTAAGATCCCCCCCCCTCGTAGGAAATAATTATGTACTAGGTGTCTTCGCAAACTAGTTTGTCACTCATATAATGCAACGTGTGCAAGCGCAATGGACTAACAAACATCGTCATATAGTTCTGTTGATTTTGCATTTCTACAGATCTTGATTTGTTGGGTAGGTTGACCGTGTATCTGATGTGGTACTTCAGTTTCAAAAGCAATTAAATCTGTACCTTCCATTATATCATGTAGATTACCATTATCTATGAGCGATATTTTGTGTCAAATATTGTTTTTAAGTCTTGGAGATTAGGTGGATGCTTGATGTGTCTGATGTGGTGTCTGCTGATGATCCTCCAGATGACTGTGGTTTGTTTTGAATTGTTACTGCCTGGTTACATCACGTTGAACAGCATGGTTCAGATCTTTTTTATGTTGAACTTAAGCGCACCTTATTTATGCCCACAACGTGCTTTACGTTTTTTTCAAAAGTAGGCAGTATCCCTTCTCCTTCATCAAAATATTCAGTTTTTACATCATTTGGTAAACTTCCAAGTTCTTTAAATTTTACCAAGTTGTCTGATAGTGTAAAGTGTTATGTACCCTGCAGCATTCTGTTGTTTTGGATCGCAATTTACTCCTAGACGTATGACGCCACTCTTTAGCTGACACAAACAGCATTTATCGCAGTCGAGTCCAGGAGAAACTGCTTATGAGGAGTTTAGGTTTCATCCACGTAGCCATCTCATTTATCAGTTAACCTGCAAAAATGAAAGAAAGATAGTGGTACATTAATAAACTGTTTCTTATCAAAAACCTAGTAGATAACGACACTTAACTGCTTAAGCACTCCAAATTTAGATTTAGTCCGTCATTTTGAAAAATGGACGCCATATTGAATTTTAATTGACTTTTTTAAAACTGATAAAAAACTGATATAAAAACTGACATACATACTTTTAAATAGGTCTGTTAACTTTTCTGACCAAAAGCACATTGCAAACAACACTTTTACTGCTTATACGTATTTTATTTTTAAGATTTAGCCTGCCATTTTGAAAAAAATTGCTGCAATATTAAATTGTATTTGATTGTTTTTGTCAAACTAGGTCTTTTTAATAATTTAATTGAATTTGCTGACCAAAAACACATTGAAAAACCACCTCAACTGCTAACGTACTCCATTTTAAAAATTCAATCCACCATTTTTGTAAATGGCCACCATATAAAATTTAAATTAATTTTTTTTAAATCAAAATTCATATGCTACTTTTAAATAGTTCTATTGAATTTTCTGGCCTAAAACATACTGAAAAAACCACATGTATGACATTTTTAAGATTCAATCTGCCATTTTGGAAAATGGCCGCCATATTGAATTTGAATTGATTTTTTGTGGGTCCCTATCTAAAATGTCTTGTATGGAAATGTCTATTGTGCAAAGTGGCACCTTTTTATCACAAATTGCTGGATAGTTGCGCGAACAGACCCAACTATTTGCTATTCATACATTCGCAAAACTTATCCACCGCATCCTTGCCGAGGTAGAATTTTTTACTAACGATTTCATTTTCTGGACCAACAACAACGTAGCCGAAACTAGTAGGTGAACGCAAACTGAATGCAAACTCACGGGGAACGTCAACATGGAATGGTCTGCTGTATTCAGTAATGGTTCGTAATATATTACCTCGGTTTCGTAACACTTCATTTTAGTGACTAAAACTGAACACAGAAAGCACTTTTCGTCAGAATTTTCCACATTCACTATAACTTTGCTTTTCTTGCATAATGCACTCGGCAAGGGTAAGAAAGAACTAGGGCGAAAAGAATCGATTTTTGCTACTTTTACAGTGATACCCCAAACTTTCAAAAAGCGCCAACCACTGCCTTTTTCGTCAAAAATTTCGACCGACTGCTGTATTTTTTTGCAAGCATACTCCAAGATTTCGCTGTAAATAGCTGTATAGAGGGACAAGAAATAGGTTCGCACGGTGTTGGAATCCCTGCCTCTAAACACAGTTGAAATTTACAATTGGTCAGTTGATCCAAGCAAGTCGTAATAAGAAATTTGAGCGGACAGTACAGTAGATTGAGCGGTAGCGATGGATCTTCGATGCGTATCATCATGCACCAACTTGCAACTTACTTTTCCTTCAATATCTTTCAACTCGTTTTCGAAGAGTAAACACTCTGGTCGTAGATCGGATCGATGGTTGGGAAGATGATGGATCAAATCTTGTTGAGTTGCGTAGATATTTCCACAATACGTACACGTAAACGATGATTTTGAATTCATTTTCTTTTTCTCGAAAGAAAACTTTTCGTTCTTTTTATTATATAAAGAAGACAATTTTTCATATCCCCACAATTCCCTTCCAAATTTACAAATAAAGGTAGCAAAAAGCACTTTCCCACCCTCCTCCAGATTGACGAAAACGAATAAAAGATAGTAAAAGGCGCTTTCCCGCCCTCCTCCAGATTGACATTCGCACTTTCCCACGCTCCTCCAGATCGACGAAACCGAATTAAAAGGTGGTAACGTAACCTAACCCTAATCACCCTCCTCCAGATTGCTATCCCGCATTTTCACACCCTCCTCCAGACCGACAGAACCCACCGGAAGCGATACCCCTCCCGCGTGAACGGAAATTACGTCATTACCCCCACTTTGATCGCATGACCGAAAGTGACGTCATAGGAGGTAGCACCCCTCCTCCAGATCGACAAAAACGAATGAAAGGTAGTAAAAGGCACTTTTCCCATCCTCCGCATCTTGACGAATACGAAAAAAAATTTAAAAAAGCTTTTAAAGGACACTTTTTCACCCTCCTCCAGATCGATGAAAACTGGAAGTGACCCCCCCCCCACTTTTCATCAGGTGAGCGGTAGTGCAGCATTACCCCCACTTTGATCACGTGAATGGAAGTGGGGGTGACTAGCTGACCTAATATCGCATTGTACCCTAGTTTTGTGGTTTGTAGGGACTGACCCAAATTCTCTTTCAGAGTATACTCAAATAGCTCTGAACTATGTAGTTCAATGTCTGGCATAAAAGAGCTATTTTTGGCCCCGGCTAAAACAGAATTAGTTGTATTCTCACGATCGGCTGCAACCCCTATCAGTGTGTGTGTGGATGGTATCAGTGTGAATGCAGTATGGCAGGGTATCTTGGGATATAGTTTGATTGGGGTTGGAGTGTACTGAGCATGTCAGAGTCCTTTGTGACAAAACTGCAAGTTGATTGCCTATTCTCAAGGCACTGGTCAATTATCGTGATGGAAAACGAGGTGCACTGATGTCAGCGTACCGTGCTCATGTTCGAGCAGTTGTGGACTATCACCTCCCGTTCCTTGCA
The DNA here is from genome assembly GCA_023313725.1 of Lithobius niger. NCBI lineage: Eukaryota > Metazoa > Arthropoda > Chilopoda > Lithobiomorpha > Lithobiidae > Lithobius > Lithobius niger. The sequence goes on along the minus strand of JAHWFP010143883.1, from coordinate 15,236 downwards.
ATTGCACAACGACATCTGTGCAGCCTTCAAATCAGTCTTAATGAGTGTCTGAGAGTTGTGACAGGTTGTTTGGTTTCAACACTGTTCAAGCTCTTTGGGAGAATGAATTGCTTGTTGTTATTTGTCTCAGGAACATGAGTCGTGGGAAGCTTGATGTTGTCGCGAAGATTCTTTTGGATTATTTGGACCACAGTGACAGGGATCACGTGAGTCTGGGAAAAGCGGGACGACGTATTTCTCTTCTTGCTGCCCCTGTACTTTGCCCACTACCGAATGTAGCTATGGTGTTTCCCCCCCCCCCCGGCCTTGGCATTGGTATATGTCACTTGTTCTACTGTTCAGGCCAGGCAGCACTACTGCTTGTAGAATCTACAGTTACGTGTCTTTCTATAGACAAACTGTAACTGAAGGAATCGGTGTATGCGTCCCTGAACTAAAAGTGAAAATTCGATGGGCACTCAGGATGTCACCTAAAGCTTCACTTGTGAAATGATGGCTATCTCTGTAGCGCTTGATGTTGCTGCTGATCTGCAGCTACCCGAGTTTGTGATTGTAACGGACTCACGATCGTGTCTGTCCTTACTGCAGCGTGCTCTGGCGATGATGTCTATCAGTGATCCTGTTATGTTATTGGTGTACTGGAAACTCTGGGTTGCAATGCAGTGCTCTGTGCCAACCATTGAATGGGTCAGAGGGCACAGCGGTGTTAGAGGGAATGAATATGCTGACCTACTGGCAAAAGAGGAAGCATCAAGCGCCAGGGGTATTGTGTCGCTAACGCAGTCGGTGAGCTCCTTTAAGTCGTCTCTGCATTCCTCGATGTTGTGGTCCTGGAATGAGGAGTGGACAGTAGTATTCATCCTATTTGCAATGGTAGCATTGCCCTTGACCATCTGCAATTCTGGAAGGTACGTCTTCTATCATGCTTGAGAACTGGGCATTCGCTGCTTCAATCTCACAGAACTGGGCTGGAGTCAGACGTCAGTTTGTAGGTGTGGTGAGGCAGATACAGTGGCTCATTTGTTGTTGCATTGTTCTTAGTTCAGTCTGCAATCCAGACCCTTGGATTCGGACGGATTCGTCACTTGTGGCACTATTGGGCGCAAGCAATATGCAGGAGAGCGTAAAACGTTTAAGAGTGATTGCAAGATTTGTCAAGACGACTGAAGTCCTGTGAGTCCCCCTGCTTTCATTGCCTCAGTAACAGGTAATTGGTGGTTCACACTTGTGTGGAATGTATTTGTACACAGTAGTATGTGGGGATAAAAGCTGTGAAGGTGCAGTTGCGCACAATGTGTACTAGTGATATGGTGTAGTGGAATGTACTTAGGGTGGATGCATGGCTACGGGCCGTGGCTCCAATAAACAAATTGATATATATTTACACTAACATAGTCTGGTTGCACAAGGCACTAAAGCTAACCTGTAAGGAAAGATACAACCGGTGTTGATGGCAAATAAGTGGTTTATTAATAGTAAGCATACAGTAAGCAATAGAAAGCATACCTTTGGTAAGTCACATGGTGGAGCTCATTGGCAGTGTAATTACAAGGAAGCTGCATTTTGCATGTAATTAAAAGGTACACTCATGACGGACAAATAGGTAAACTCATAGATCGATGCACTGTGTGCACGAAAGGTGCAAGACCAGTTTTACCAACACAAATCACCCCCCCCCCCACCTTATTAATGAATTCCAGTTACAACGTATAATTCATTAATACCATGCATGTACTATACAACTGAAAAATCTAAATTTAAATAAATTAATTGCATTTTAAATATCATCATAAATCTTCACTCATTTTTTATTGCACTCTTGACCAACCTGTAATTACTTGGTTACTGTACCAAAAATTCATGTTAAATTACATAACAGTATAAGTAATAATAAACACACACCATAATTCTCAATTTAGCCAACATTGACAGTATAACGATCTTCAAGCTGTAAGCAATTTTCGGCAAATTTCAAATTTTCAATCGTATAGAATCAATTTACAAATGTACAACATGATTCAAAGTAATTTTTAGCACTTATTTATCAAATTTATTTCCATGCATGCTTCAATTTAGAATTTATATTCTTCAAATTCGAATTATGCTTCACCAGGAACAAGTAAACTTCAGGTGAACTTGCAATTACCATATTTTGCCGATAGATGGCATTGGGCGCCAATAAGCTCTTTTTTTCAAGATGATTTAGTCGCTCAACATTTTGCCCCTTGAGCAGCGGTTTTTCGAAAAAGAAAAAGAAAATTAAAATACAATGCATTATACAAAATTTACTCAACTTCTAATCCACAATTACAACAATTCAGTGTTTGCTTTTCTTAAAAAAGTCCGTCATTTCAAACTACCAACAACTTAAACAAAATTTTTCTGGTACTCGGAACAATTTTAAAATTAACCTCTATCTAGAAAGTTACGATTAAGTAGGTTACAAACATAAGTTACGCATTACTCGTCCACAATTAAAACCGTAGTCAACATTAAATTTATTTTTAAAGGTTAAAACAATTTAAAGTGAGCACACATAAAACATGGACAGAAAATTTACAACCAGGTAACTGTACCGTACACCTCAATTTAAATTTGTTACATTTGGGGTGAAATGTGAACCAGTTCAGCTAATTACCTGAAGCATAGAAAAATAGAGCATTAGCAATTTATTCGAACAGAGTGTGGTATTCTGTTATTTCATTTTTTTTTGCAAAAAATAGGGCTTAAAGTTAGAATCTTCAACGTTCTCAGGTCAACTTGGCTTTACATACGTCAGGATTGTTACAAGCACAGGATCTGTTGTGACAGCCTTAACTAGAGCGTAATTCAATATCGGTAAGGACTCAACAGATTGTGAATAAAACACGTAAGTAATTTCTTCTTCCACGTCCTCAGCTTTGGTATTCAGTGGCAGTCGAGACAACATGTCAGGAGTTAATTGTATTTTCCAGGCACATGTTGTAATTCATAGGAGTAACCGTTAAGTTGCATAGCATAACGCTGTACGCGACTCGTAGTCATTTGTCGGTTTGCAAGGTAAAATGGTTCGAGTAAAGATATTGATGAAACTTCTTTACCCCTGGCACTCCTAGCGCTTTCCTGTCGAATTGGGAATAGGTTTGTTCCACTTTTGTAAGCTTCCTAGAGGCAAAATAAATTGGTTTATCCTGCCTGTTAGGAAGGGTGTGCAACAAACATGCGCCCAAGCCAAACGGAGATGCGTCAACGGCCAGTTTGAGCTTGTATTTGGGGTTATAATGCACTAAAACGTTAGATGTTTTGAATAGTTGTTTGACTTTAGCCATAGCAGCATCACATTTGGGACCCCAAATCCACTTTTGTTTAGGGCTTAATAATTTAGTAATGGGAACTAATTCGTGCACCAAGTTCAGTAAATACTTAGCGTACTGGTTAATAAAACCAAGGAAACTGCAATTCAGGTGATTTTTTGGATTTTACCTCTGGTAAGTTTATTAGCCCCTCCGAATCGATTTTATGTCCCAAGTAGTTCATTCAGACTGAGCAATTTGACATTTCCCCAGACCAAGCCGGGCTCCAGAATTTTGTAAGGCTGACAACAGCTGGTTAACACTATTGTCATGTTGAACACCCTTACTACTGGCAAGAATGTCATCATAAAATGCTCACAATTTTGAATACCAGATGTTGAACTAACCACTAATTTTTGGAAGATACCTGGGCTACTTCCCAAGCCAAATGGGCACCGCAAAAATTTGAACAAACTGAAAGGCGTATTAATGACTAGAGCTTCGTGTGATTCTGGATCTAACTCCATCTGAAGGACTGCATCCTTAAGATCAATCAGACTGAAAGTATCGCTTCCAGATAACTTACCAAACAATTCAGCAGCAGTGGGGACTGGGTAATGGTAAATTTCGAGTTGTGGGTTTACAGTTGTTTTGTAGTCGCTCACAATCTGAATTTCTCCATTAGCCTTATGCACGACCACAATTAGAGTGGCCCTGTTACTAGTGCTTACTGGCTCCAAAACTCCCATTGCTACTAGGCGTTTGATTTCAGTGTTGACTTTGTCTTTAAGTGTGTGCGGAACTGATCTTACTTTTCGACAAACAGGGACTGCATCAGGTTTAAGCTTTATTTTAGCATTAAAATCTTTGAAACAACCCAACCTTGGTTTGAATAATTCAGAAAATTTGGCTGTCAGAGCCTCTGGTGCAATAGCTGTTCTATTAACTTCCATAGCTTCTTCTTGTTGAAGCTTTTTCATGTGTCTTAAAGCCAAAGGATAAAACTGTTTAAGATCAAAATCAAAATCAAACCAATCCTTTCCCATTAAAGGCAATTGTTCATTTTTTGAAATCAAAGCCTGAACCTGCTCATACTTGTCACCAATCCATTTGAATACAACCAAAAACCTTTTTAATCTGCCCAGTTCAAAATTTTACAAATATGTCATATTTCAAGAGTTTACAATTCTTAAAATGAGTTTGGTACCAGCTAAAAGGTAAAATCGTCGCATCACAACCACAGTCGGCTTCTAGTGATAACTTCACACTATCAATAGAGCATTCAACCATCAACTTCCCCATCCTAAACGCATTGATGCTCGGTGCATTGTTTTTCCAAATAGTCATCAGATTCGCCCAAACTCTCACAATCACTCTCAAGTCTCAACTACTGAGCTCGAGTCCGACTCCCCCATTTTGCTGAACTAAATTAGCTTAATTTATGCTTTTTACCGCTACTTTTAGGATGCACATTAAGCTCAGGTCTCGTAGCTTTCTGATTAAACAGTTTAGGATTTTTACAGACCGCTTTTAAGTGTCCTTTTTTGTGGTAGCGACAACTGCTATAATTTTTAAAACGACAATGGCTTCTCCCATGACCCTTAAAACCACAGCAAAAACAATTCAGATTTTTATGACTCGAGGAGGAATGCTTACACAGATGATGTTTACTTTTATGCTTAGACTGTGATACAAAATTAACACTACTTGAGCCGATTTTAAGCTTCAACTTATTTAATTCGACTGCATCCAGCAAGGGCGCTAATTCAACAGTAGCTTGCAAGTCAAGTGTTTTCTTAATTAATGTGTGCTGCAAAGTAGGGCTATTAACTCCAGCAACTACTCTATAATGAATCATTTCTTCATTAATTTTGTCTACAACGATGTCATCATAACGACAATGTTTAATTAGCAGTTTAAGAACGTCTACATACTCAGCTATAGACTGATTAGGTTTTTGAAACCTTTTATTAAATTTAACCCTTTCAGAAATTGTACTGAGTGCCAGTTTTTGAAACCTTTTATTAAATCTAACCCTTTCAGAAATTGTACCGAGTGACAGTTCAACTGATGTGTCAACCGCTTTAATAAGAGCGTCATATGTAATGGTTTCAACCAAAAGGGGATAAATAATTCTTGATTTTTTGAAACATTATATCACCCATGATTGCTAATAAAACATCACGATGATTGTCGTCTTTAATTTTGTTAGCTTTAAGGAAACATTTAAATTTTAAGATGTACATACACCAAGAATGTTTTCTCGAATCGAATTATTCAAACAAACCATTAGGTTTAAAGACTTCAGCTTCAGCCCCAGAAGTAGGCATTTTAACATATTACAAAACAAAAATCAAAGCTAAATAATTATCTTATCAAAAAGCCTTTCTGCACAAATTCTAATTTGCACAAGTTTACACCTAAATTTATTACTGCGACCCGTAATAACTGTTTTTAGGATTTTACAACAAATTATTTTACTTACAATGTAGCTTTCAAATTTACAGCTTAAGCTTATTTACTAGCATACTTGTTTTTAAATAACGAGCGTAATTATTAATTAACCATTAAACTTATTAATTACAGGCAACTAACCATTAAACCTGTCAACTACGAGCAATTAACCATTGAATTTGTTTAAAGGCAAATATTTAACACAAATTTATCACATTGTACGTCTATAGGCTTCAATTTAAAGCTAAATTTTACAGGCTTTCTAGTTATAAACACTCTAGTTTAAATTTGTCAAACTTAGGCAGTTGTAAAGACACATACCTAGAGATTAAGTTTTCTTGTCAAACAACGCAACAAGCACTAAGTACCAGAGCAGAGACGCAGCTAGGCTTTCGCTCATTAATAAGTAATAAAGTTGACAACTTTAGAACTTTAAGGTTTTCCTGCACATGGCAATTTTCAATGCAATACACTAATTCCAGTCGCGATCTTTTCAACAATCTTTGCCAATATAAGAGGAAATGTCACAACGCGTCGCATCGACACAACTTTCAAACTTAATTGGGGAACCAGCAACTACAAGGAAATAATAGTAAATTCCTTGTAGTAAACTATATTGATCCAGAAATGCTAACACAGTCACAAGTGAAACGCTTTTTTGAACACGATTATTTAAATCCATCTCCTAGTGGATGACTCCTATTATTTGCCAAATAACAGAAATTCATCTTACCTCAAAAGTTGGAGCAGAAGTTCGAAGTTGCGAGGGGAACTTTTAAACATTATTAAATAAACTAAGTAGGCCCACGTCTTACCATATCGCCAACTGGTATGTATTTACACTAACATATTCTGGTTGCACAAGGCAACTTAATCTAACCTATAAGGAAAGATACAACAAGTTGACGGCAAGTAACAAGTGGTTTATTGACAGTAAGCATACAGTCATATAACCTTTTGTAAGTCACATAGTGGGGGCTCATTCGCTGTTGCATTGTATATAATTACAAGGTATACTTGTGATGGACTAATAGGCAAACGATGCTATTAACTACGAGGCTTCATATATCGACACACTGTGAGAACGAAAGGTACACAACTAATTTTACCAACAGATCACAAATTGTTCTTTCCTTGAAATAAATCTGTTAACAGTTTGTTAAGAACCAAAGTGAAACGATCCTGATTTTCACTTAAATCTTCCAGTTTTAAATCTTAGGGTACTAACTTCAATTTTGAGTCCTTACGTCCTCAAAATTAGGTGACAGACAACACTGTATAGCTTGTTTAGCTCTTCATTGCTAGCTTTATGAGGCCAATTGAATTGTGACTGTTTGCCACAATAATGCAACTGCCTGCAACAATGCAGAATCAACTACCCATGGAGATGACACATGCTAAGTCAAGATGCATGCAAGTGTGTCGTCATCAAATAATAGACATGGAACAAAGCTTGGGCGGAACTTGAACATATATATGCATTTCTACTGTTCCGTTTTTTCGCAAACAAAAATCGGTGAACAGTGAACACATGATAGACCAGACTGTAGCAATTACAATTAAAAGGAAGCGAAAAAAGCCAACAAATTAACTGAACAAAAAAATGGCTTCGCCGTTGAGAAAATAAAAACATTAGAGCTCGTATCCCCATGCTCCCGGCGTTGAAGGTACACAAATAAAAACTGATTAGCGTTCATTTGAATGCAACAAACTATAATTGGAACACCAATTTGGAAAACATAAACCCACAAACACATACAAACAGACGCCATAAGCAGCAAAACGCCTACAAAATTGAAAGATAAAAATACATACAGAAAATGTACATGTAATTTCGCACACGAACTATAACTAAAACAGAAACCTTTAAATGCAAACAAAGGCAAAACACTGCCGTAGTCTGCTTGTATCACAAATTATAAATACACTCAAAATACACATATAACCACTCACACGAAACAGCCGTAAATAAAAAACAACAAACACAGACAACTATTAAAATAAAGTCTGAATAATACACAAATTATGCTTGCTCGTACAAACACCCAAACATTAAACTTTTCAAAAACATAAACAGTATTTACTTTCTGACATAACCATTGAGCAAAAACAGTCATTGTTCCCTGGAATTGGAGTTCAAATTATAGTTCGTTATGTTAGAGTGAACTCTAATGGTTTTTATTTGTTTACCTGTGAGTATGGCGATACGACCTCTAAAGCTTGTGGCAGACTACTCCATTCCGTTCCGCCACGTCACGTTGTAAGCCGTCAAATTTTTGTTTGCATTAAAAGCAAGTAAATTAGAGGAGCTGTGTGTACTGCTCCGTCTCGTTCCGTGACGACCCGTCGGCTGATCGAGGGAGGGTCTAGGCAACATCCTTTCAGTCAAAACTGAGCGCATCGGAGAGATGTGAACACTTCCGATCAGCTGGTCGCACACTGCTCCGTTCCGTTCCGATGACTGACGTTAACTGGTGGTCCAGCGCACATTGCATCCATTGCTAACCGTTTTTCAGTCAGATCTGCTGAGCTTTTTAATTTGATCGCACCCAAATTGACAATGCAAATGTAGAAGGACTTATAAAGAGTCATAGTAAATTAGTACTGTTAATTCTTTACGCGCTGGCATGATGACATTTAGGTCCAGAAGGCAACTAAAATAGGTTCGCTACTGTATTTAGTAGGAGAATGATATTTCTTATGCTCACCCTTGAGTCCTTGAAGGGCAAACATAAGAAAAAGGAGTATGCTGGCAATGGAATTGCATAAGCAGTCAATTATGAGAATTGTCGTCGTGTTGGCAGCTGTCAGTAAATCGCTAAGTACAAATGTCCACCATGTTGAAAAGTTCGCAATAAAGACAAGGGCTTTCACTTACCAGATTTATTGCACTAGTCATTCAAAACATAGATAAATGGCATTACGGCACTTCACATAATTCATAGAAGCTCTTACTTGAGTCCATCCATTTTAGAAACATGAAAACGAAAAATGTAATTTATTATTTACAGGGCATAAGATATGAGACATATGTCTCCCAAAACGAGAGAGAGACGAGAACTACTGGTCTCTATACTTCACAACTGGATGCCCCATAAAACGCCAGTTGAAACAACTCCAAATTGCGTGTGAGCTGGGCAAAACACCACTGGGAAAGAACATCACCACCCCTTTTGGTCAGTTCGCAAACAATTTTGAGTTTAGGTTACACAATAATAAACATGGTAACAATTCAAAATTTCTCAAAACAACAATACATCGCATACACTAGGCCAATAAGACTCTTCTTAGGTGCTCAAATGGTATGCGAGGCATAGGCTTGGTGAAAACGTCTGCAATATTATTCTTGCTTGACACAAAATTGAGTCGGCACATATCGTCACTCGCAGCTTCCCTGGTAAACTTGTACCTTAAGTCTATACGCTTGGTTTGGAAGTGTTCCTGCTGATTTTTTTGTGAATGCTATAGCTGCTTCGTTTTACGGTACAGGATGTTTTATGAGTTTAGTCCCAACCATGGTAATTCTTGACATATGGCTCTCAACCATTTTACTTCGATTACGGTAGACGAGAGATCAACAAATTCGGCCTCCATGGTCGATAAAGTTACACTTTTCTTCTGCACTATCCATGTTACAGGTAACCCTTGTAGTAAACCTGTGTAACCTGATTATGACTTTCTGTCTTCAACACATGACACCCACGAACTGTCTGTGTAGAACCGTAATGTCGGGCTTCCTGAATCAGGTTTGCAGTTTATTCTCAAGGTCTTGGTTGTATTGGCGTAAATTAGGATTCGCTGTAGTAAACGCAAGTGATCAACACTTGGACTTGAGTTGAACTGTGATAAGGCGGTTACGGCGACCAGTATGTATGCGAGGAACATTAATGCTCCGATTAGGGATCAGTATTTTGTGGATTCAGCCATCCCAATCTCATTCTTCTTGTTATAGAATCATCTTGGTAGGGCTGAGCAGTATTGGGAATTTGGGATAGACTTCCTCCCCTTTCGCTGGAATTCTATTCTTGGTGCTAAAATCAAATCTCTCCCTCTCAAACGGCAATTAGTTTTCAATACAATAACGGCCTACTTCTGCCATTGATCATTGGCGTGGCCCACCTTGATAATTGTAGTAAATGTCTGCTCTTCCAGCATCTTGGCCTGTAGCTCTAATTGCCACTTTTCGTTCTCAGCAACCTGGCTTGCTTCTATCTTCTGCTCTCCTTGGGGCAGGTTCTTCTTGGACTTGATCTGCAATGCATTGTGACGCTTCGGTTTCTTCACTTAAAACTGTTCTCTCAACTCTCTTGGGTGCTATTGGTCTGAGTTCTTCATGAATGTTGAATTCCACATACTCGGATCTTCTAGAATTTTGCAACGCTTCCGTACCAATTCGCTTTTCATCAAAACGGACACTCTTTGTGTCTTTCATCATTATACCATCGTTAGGACACCATACTCTATAGCCTTTTATGTTTAGAGGATAGTCAATCAGTATCCCAAGTCTTAATCGAGGTTGAAGCTTGTGCCTTGTTCTGCTTTCATCATGTATAATAATAATAATAAGTTTGTTGCAAACGCAACCGGAATGGCAAGGACCTGGTGATCACTAACTGCCATCCGAAGTTAAAACAAAAAATGTATATTACAAAAGTTGAAGAGTTTAAAAGTTTAAAACGAAGATGATAGCCCGGCTGTAGAGGAAGGCTAGATAGTATTGGGTTGGGGTCACGAATGCCTTACCACCAAGGTTAGACCTACCAAGGACACAATGGTCCCCGATGTCATCGCCAAACGTGAGGGACAAATGAGGGAAAAAGTCCTATGATTGTCAATGTGTCTGAAGTATATAAATAAAAAAAAATGCATCACAGTTAAAAGCTTGGCCTAAACCAATTGTCAATCTTAATATAACAATAATAAACATTTATTGGCTCGTATAAAAGCGAAAGGGAAAAGCAAGGACTAGTTGGAGACTTTATATAGTAAAACGAAACTGAAAAAGTGAGGATGAGAGTGGAGATTTTAAAAGGTGAGGATGAAGGTGCTGGTTTAAGGAAAAGCTGGGCAATGTTCGGGGTGAAGGTGGAAACGGCTGAGATTGCACTTGGTTAGTTTATTTTTGAATGAAAGAAGTGATGGGGCAGAGACAGTCTCGTCATTGAGGGAATTCCATGCAGGCATAACTAGAAGGGCGAAAAAAGATTATTTCGCCTGTTGGTGTGAAATCTAGGAAGACTAACTTAAGACAATTTCCCCTGGTCTTAGCACCAGAACTTAGTTCGAATAATGGAAGGTTGATAAGGAGCAAAGAGTTCAAAATCTTGTAAGTCAAGAAATGGTCTGCCTTAAGGCGTCGGTACTCAAGGGTGTCCAGTTCGAGGATTTTAAGACGCTGGTAGTACTCCATGTTGTGCATGCCCGGGAGTGATTTGGTACACTGCCTTTGTACAGATTTAATCCTGTCAATATCCTTGAGGAGATCAGGAGACCAAACCTGGCTAGCGTACTCAAGTAATGGACAGACGTAGACTGTGAAGGCCCAAAGCCTGGTGCGAAGATTCTCCTAATTGAAACAGCGACGCACCATGTAGGATCTATGGCTGGCCGCAGTGGCGATGACATTGCAGTGTGCAGTGAACTGTAAGTCAGACTGGAACCAAACACCCAGATCCCAGAAGTTGTCAAAAGTTTCATTAAGAATCTCATCACCCAGGTAGACGGTATGAGGGACACGACTTCTGCCCGAGGCAAAGTTATGATGTTTCTCGGATGATAAGGGGAGCAGGGAGCTGCCAAGTGACGAACCACTCGTGGACTGAATCGATACTTCTTTGTAAAATTAAATCATCATCAGGTGAGATAAGTCGAGCATGGAGTTTTAAGTCGTCCGCAAAATTTCTTGGGAGACCACAGTTTCAGGACATTGGAGGTCATTCAGAAACGAAAGAAAAAGTGGTGGTCCCAAAACAGAACCGTGTGGTACGCTGCTAATGACAGCCGAAGGTGGGGATAACTCATCCTCAACCATCACAGTTTGGGTGCATCCCATAATAAAAGCTGAGATCCATGCCAAAAGCCCGCTATTAAATCCTGCAGACCTCAGTTTAAGTAGTAACTTGGAATACACCACAGATTCAAATGCCTTTTTGGAATCAAAGAGGATGACTTAAGTGCAAATATCGAGATCAACGGCCTCGGTCCATTTATCGAGTGCAAGTAAAAGTTGGTGGACCGCAGATATGCCTGGCAGAAAACCAAATTGGTCATTTAGAAGTATATTGTGCTTATTAATGTGAATCATCATTACATTTCGAATAAGGGACTCCATGATTTTGCAAGGGACACTAGTATTGGGCAGTAATTTTGTGGTTTGGCAGCATTACCATTTTTGAAGATAGGTACCACAATCGCAGTGGACCAATCAGTAGGCAAAATTCCGGTTTTAAAAGAAAGGGAAAAAATCTGTTGCAAGGCGAGAGCCACATGATCGCCAATTTGATGGTAAAAAAGGATGAGAAACCATCAGGGCCAATGGAATAACTGGGTTTAAGGCAGCGAAGTGCAGCCCGGACTTCGCCCAGCGTGAAAACCACATCAGAACAACAACATGTGGTGGAGTTGGGATCAGAGTCAAAAGGTGAAAATCCATTGTCGATAATGCCATGTTTGGAGAATTCGGAAATGAAAGCTGCAGCTTTATCAGAGGGTGATGTTAAGAGTTTTACATTGACAATAAGAAGTGGCATGGTGCGGGAAGATTTAAACTTAAGACGGTAGAAGCGGAAGAGGGCCGCGAGATTGCCTTAATTCAGCATTTTTTTTTCGAGATCGGTAAAAAGCTTGGTTACACAAACCGAATGGGATTTCTTGAGGGTTGAGTAAGTATGTTGGTTTGCTGGTGACCGATTATCATGGAGTTTGAGCCAGGCGACGAGTTTTTTCCTCCTAAGATCAGACAACTCCTTCTACTGAACCACTCCTCTATTACGGTGAAATGTCGAGGCTTTTGTGCAGCACGCAGTAAGTTTAAGAAATGATTTCAAGAAGACTGCACATCAGCATAGCCTGCGAGTTCAGCTCTCCAGTTAAGTTGGTCCAAAAGTTCTCGCAGAAGTGTGAATCAACTTTTTTCACATTTCGTTGGGACAGATAGCCTCTGGTGGAGCATGAAGGAGACAATACTATGGTCACTGGTCCCCATCCCCTCAAGGACCCTTACATCGAAGACTGCACGGTCGTCGTCACTGAAGATAATATCGAGTATGTTGTGCCCACGAGTAGGCTTAGTAACCAACTGAGAAAAACCAAAGTCGGTAATGATTTCAAGGAAAGCATCCTGGACAAGATTATTTGAGGAAAATGAGTTCCAGTTGACAGTTGCGAGATTTACATCGCCAAGCACAATGTTCGTATAATCTGGTTTCATTGCAGATTTAATAAAGAATACTGTTTTGGTAACCGAATCCTCGACTTAGCCATTTGGAATATAGCACAAAATAAAATTTAGTTTCGACAAACGAAGTGTGACGGATAGTGACTCGACCCCACTAGTGAAGTCAGCGAAAGCAGGGTTTAATCCCCTGTGAAAGACAATTGCGATACCCCCAGCATGGGTGTCCCTATCACGATGAAAATCTCGAAAGGGAGACTATTTAAAAGCAGTGCATCAGGTATAAAATCATTCAGCCAGGTCTCAATAATAAAGAAAAGATCAAACGAATTTTGAGAAAGTAGAAGGTGGAAGACCCGCAAATTTGCTAACTGACTACGCGCATTTAAAAGAGGCAGGCCAAGTTTTGTGGGACAGGTGGTGAAGAAGGAGAAATGGCGAAGCTCTGGTGATGATTCTCGGTGTTGACAATGGTGCAGGGGTAGAAACATAAGAGAATGGGGGACCATATTGCCCGGTAAAGGTCCCATTTAATGAGATTGGTTTTCCGGCGAAATCCTGTCTTCCAGCATCATCTCAGCGTCGGAAAAGACAAATCTTATTTCGTCAGACAGAGTCTTTTTTCCCATGGTAGGTGAGATGGACACCATCTCTGGCCATCAAGTTCCTATTGGACAAAAGGAGATGGTCGATGGAAAAAACGATCATATTTCCCTGGACACATCGTGCACGAAGGAGAGTGTTTACCTGTGCGACTCGTTTATCTTTTTCGGAGTTTAGATTGTTGACACGGGGTCGGGGAAACGAGGTAACGAAGGAGATCTTAGACAGAAGTCTCATGTGCCGTACCTGTAGTGTAGTGTTGGATAGGAGGTCAACGATGTAATGAGGGTGGTCGCATGTGATGTTGTTAGTTCCGGCGCAAACCACAATGTGGGCATCTGCTTGGCGTTTTGTAGAATAGATGTGATCATGCTGGTAATTTGTTGTACTTGACGGCCAGGAAATGTCCAGGTTGTCAACTTGGGGTGATTGTTATGCGTAGTGCCCGTGTATTGGAGTCGCCAATAATAATAATTTTCATTTTCATTTCTCCAATGATTAACAGAGGACTGGATAAGTGTTGGAGCATTTATAGGATTGAACTGATTTAAACGTGCAATGGTTTCAGAATATTGATAAAGACAGACACGGGCATGATCATCCCTCAGTGGGGCTTTGTTTCTCACACTGGCTAGAAGTTGGTGATTCTGGTTTGTATTTTTTCGACGGTGCACTGTGATGTTGGGTGGTAAGACAAAGGGGGGATGGTCGGGTTATTTTCTTGAGGTCCCCAAATCATCATCTAAATGTATGAAGCATAAGGAATCAATTCTATGCAGGTGTGCTACATTTGGGTGACTTTTAAAGTATAGGGCGTTTGAAATATCATCCTGTATTCCTGTATGAGCAACTCTGTTCTTTACGTATGAGGCAGTGTGTAGCATCTCTGCGCACTATTCTCCGGATAACTTCGCTGCGATGAGAAAGTTCTAATAGAGTCCAATAATGTCTAGTTCAGTCGTTCAGCAACTCCATGCATTACCTGATTGTAAACGTTAGTACGTTTTGCATGAATACCTAGTCGAGTGAGTTCTATCTTGAAATATCGTGAACAATATTCCATGCCATTGTCCGTTCGTAAACGTTTCAGTTTACGGCCTGTCTCGCCTGTTCGGCTTTTGCTTGGAATTCTTGAAATTTGCTGAAGGCTTCATCTTAGTTTTTATTGTATAAATGGTGCACTTTCCCAAATAATCATCTATAAAAGATATGAAATATCTCGAAGCACCATGTGAGGGCACTGGGGATGGAACCCCAATCATCGGAATGTACAAGGTCTAAGACGGCTTTCGCACTTCGTTCACTTATGGTATGGTAACATGTTGTACGCGTGTTGACTTCCCTAAATGATAATCTTCACAGATAGGCGTGTCTTTGGATAAAGATTTCACTCCTATAACCTTGTTCTACCGTATCATCTTCTTCGTGGCTTTAACATGTACGTGTCCAAGACGGTGATGCCATAATGTTGTATCGGTTAAACTGGGTACGGTACTTGAAGTTGCCTGAGGTAG
>JAHWFP010143882.1:0-32456 GCA_023313725.1 Lithobius niger | reverse complement strand
AAAGCTTGTCCGTGTTCCTTCTATGTTTTGACTTTTAGACCCTTACTCTAAACATTTAACGTTCCGTTTTTGTTTATTAATTCGTGTTACTTTTAGAATTGCGGCTAAACTGTAAAACAGTGCAGTTGACGGTCAAAGTTGATAGTTTAACACAGAGACCCTAGGCTGACCCTTACTAACACTGGCTATCACCAGTGTTAATAATAGAAACAATTTTTTTAATCTACAGTCTACGTCTTGCAGCTGGGTTTTGCTAATTGGCATTGTTGCATAATAACAATGTTTAAAAAACAATGTAAAACAATCAATCTGGTCGTTTAGAGCTCCATAACCCCTGAACAACTTGACCAATTAGAAAATGCCTTATGGAAAGGGCACATCTACAGACCAATACCTGTAAAATGAGCTAAGAACCAGCTTCATAGGACAAATGGTTTGCCCTGTAGAGAGGACAGACGAAAGTATCCCCAGAACAACAACATCATCATCATCATCATCAAGAAGAAGCAGAACAAGAAGTTGTCTATTTGGCCCCTCTCTGTATCTCGGGTTTGGCTCGACCGAATTTCACAGTTTTTGGACTGCAGACAGGCTATGACTAGTCAAGGCTAGATTCCAAATTTGGTTTAAAGATGTTTACTTTTGACGGAGTTATAAGCTCTCAAAGTTGAGAGTTTAACACAGCGATCCTAGGTCGACCCTTACTAACACTGGCTATCACCAGTGTTAATAATAACTAGTTGTTCCCCGGCGTAACATACACCCGTTCAGATGATTCCCGTTGATTCAACTCGGCTCTAATAGTTACCATTATTGAAAGAATATTTTGTTCGTTTCTAATTGTTAGGGCGCATATCCGTTGTCATTGTCGGTCGCTTGCCCTTTTTCTTTGCTACCGTGCCAAGAATGAACCCGCTCGTCCTCTTGCTGACTGTTCCATGGTACAGCTGATTAACCGGCATTATTGAAATTATTCATGATTGCAGTCTGGGCATTAAGCAAAATATATATACATAAATATTATTAACAACGTTATTTTTTTCTGGAAAGGCAAAAGTGGGTCGAAACCAAACGAGAATTCAGACTTTCAGACTCGGTCTCGGTCTTATACGGAAACACGAAACAACACGAGACCGAGACCGAGACCATGCTCATCTCGTTCATAAAAGTGTGTAGAGAAGTAGGCCCTCAAGATTCTTGCTGAGACGTGCAGCTAAAGACATTTCCCTACTTGCCATTTTATTGCCATTAGCACAGCTTCATCAGAGACGTTAAAGAAACTGGCAGCCAACGACATACAAATTTGCTTCAAGCTTTTGACGTGTCGCCTTGTGCCAGAGAAGGTGGTTTGGTTTCCGAAAGTCGTTACGCCCCCAACTTTAAAGCATTTCATTATCAGTGCGAGGAAGGAAGTGCAACGGAAGGAGCAAAAAAAAAATGATCTTCAACGACCTGAGACGCTTGAAAGCCGAAAGAGGCAAGGAAAAAAAAAAAAAACAGAGAAAAAAGTTTCTAAGGTACTAAAGAGAGGGTGGCAAAGGTTTTGGTTGCAGTGTCGGGCTAAAGCTTAAGTAGATATGCCAAAGGTTAGATTTATAATTAAAAGCGAAAATATAATTAAACAAAGTAAAACAGATATAATTAAAAAAAAGTAAAACAGCTGTAAAAAAAAAAGGCAAGAAATAACTATTATTGTGTGAGCATAGACCTCACTTGCAGCCCCCTCCATCTCCTACCAGAAGTGAACTTTCAGTCTCTATCCATTACATGACGAATTTCTTGAATCGTACTTTAAAAAAAATCTGAAGCTTGTACATACCGGTTTGTTTCACTATTTTGAAAGATTTAATCTAGGCATACACCTGTAGGCTTACGGTTCCTACCACATTTTGTTCGAGTCCATCTACGCAATCCTGATTTATTAAGTGAAACGGACTAAAGGTCGAACCTTAATTTACGTTCCCCGTAATCCCTTAAGAATTATTCCATCGTAAAACCGATTACATACGTACGCCTTGTTTCAAAGAGTACTCCTACAAAATTTCCTTCAAATTGTTTCACGCCTTTGGCCGTAACTGTGCAACAAAAGACAGTCAGAACAGAAAGAGGAAAAGGCCAAGCCGTTGAGTTAAAACAGGACTTCGTTCGTTTCGTTCACATAGGACAAAACATGGGGTTTATTAAAATATTGAGGATCAGAAACGTGAATACAAAGGTAGTATAAAAGACTGTCCGTAAACATAAGCGTTGAAATGAACTGTTTCGAGATTCTGAGGTTCCGAACCGGGATTTCAAGCTTCTGTAAGCTTCAACTTGAAGTTGTGTATTAAACGACAAACTTTGAAGTCGTAATTTCTCCCAGAATTGACACAAAATCAACAAAATTCGGAAATTGGATGCTATGTTACTTTGACTCGTTTGGTTTAAGGAGCCAAGGAAGTCGGGGTGTCACTTCACCTCCGTGTCTTTTTTTCCGGGGGAAAGCGGGGGCTTGGGGGGAGGGGTAAGAACATCGGGCTTTATCTGAAGTATAGTGTGTCGATTAGATTTAAAACGTCACAGAGAAGACAAATTAATGATTCACAAAGTGGTTACTTTTAAAGCAAGAGTGAAAAAAAAACTTGATATCGGTCTGCATGATTTACCAGCAAAAGTTGATCAAATCTTTCTACATACATCGCTTTGAAAATTATTTGAAATGTGCTTTGAACACCAGGGTGCATGCGGAGTACTTTTACCAAATTATTAAAATTCACACATGCAAACCACTGCGCATGATATGAAGCAAAGAATTCATTATTACATTTCGAAATTGATTTTGGCTGCCTTCATTTTTCAGATTAAAACAGAATAAAACATTGTTTTACTCAAAAATGAAACTATTGTGTGCGCAGCGTATCTTGAGTCCTGCAGTTATTTTATGAGCGGCTACGTCTTCCTGGAGGGAGCGGGTTTAATCGACGGCCGCCATTGTTTTTGTAACCATCTTGGATATCAACAAGGCACTCTGCTACTAAAAACATACAATCGATTATCTGTGTTCGTTCTGGGGCGAACTCAAGATAGGCCGCGGACACTATAGCATCTGTTTCGATGGTTTGCTTTGTTTCATGCTCAGTACTTTGTGTGTACGAATTTGAATAAATTATTTCGTATGTCTATCTATATTTAGTTATTGCTCTCAGGGGCCAAGAAAAGTAACCGAAATCAAAATCACAAAGACCTTTTTTTCCTAAAAAGTACGTGTGTTGGTTACTGCTAAAATAAGTCAAAAAGGTTTTTTGACTGTTTCCAGGGCAAATATACATAAATTAAGGGGGAAAATACTTTGCACTCAGAATTTCAAATAGGACAATACAGAAATTGTATTTTAAAATTTGTCGTTTAGCCCACTGACTCACGATGTGAAATGAAAAAGATGTTTATTGACTTTTGGTAAAAGGATATACAGGTCGAAAACTAACTTCTCTGCTTACATCGTGGGGCTCACAGTACGATGCCCTTGCTCAGTAGAAAATTTCGTCATACGGTGACGCGTTTATGGTGATCCCAAAATGGTTTTAGGCCAGTTCGTATTGCAGTAGTACGTCTTCCACGACTTCTTATTGTCACTTTTTTTTACATATTGCAGGAGAGTGGAATAAAATTCCGTGATAATGCCATAGCTTGCGCTGTCTAATTTAGTACAGTCTCCGTATGTCAAGTGTCCAACATTTTCAAGGAAGCATAGAGAACAAAAGTAAACTCGAATGAATTTTATCACTTTGATGGAAATTTTAACATGAGCTATCTATAAAGTATATAACATGAACATAAGAGAACTCATGCTGTTACTGATCTATGATATTTATATCTTATGTCGGTTTGGGAAAAATAGTTCCGTCACTACCTTGGACGTATAAAATTCGCGTATTTGTGCTCCACGTTTGGCGTTAAAGATTTCAATCTTATTTGTACATTGGGCTAAGTACGCAGCCGTGATAAGCACCACTGAAGATGGAGACAACACCTAAATACCTAAACAGACGCATTAAGTACGGTTAAAAAATACCTTAACCAAATATAAAATATCACTGTTGAATGGATAATAACATACACATTGTTATTAATAACATTGTTTTGGAAAACAATTTGTTGCCAGCCACACAGTCGAATTCGTCGGCAAGCTCGACGGAGATTCAACAGATAAAAAAATCTAAAGCGTGTAGCTATATTGAAGTATTCAGTGAACTTCTATTAGGTAAGAAGGCAAGGTGTTCAAAACTATAGTAAAGTCGTGTGCTCACTGTGTTAACATCATTCCACAAAATGTTGAGCGAATATTATTGACGATAGATAGCGTGATTCACTTGTGCACAGTGAGAGGACCGCACTCTCTACAGTGGGAAAAGAATGGCTGGCAAACAGGGAATACAATAGGCCAGCAGGAACATAAGATGCTGAGGATTTGATCCTTTCATTACTCCCTTGAGATACGACACAGTTTAGCTCTCCCGTGGGTTTGGCTGATGGATGCTTTATATCCAAAGCAGGACTTGCTTATGTGCTTTCTCTCTAGGAACCCGTAAGACTGAAATGGTGTAAAGGCGATCAATGGACAGCTCCTCACCGCCATTTGCACGTCACCATGAATCCCCTCTTGGGCTCTACAATTTTTTTTCAAGAAGAATGTCGTATTTGGGAATACTTCTAATTTCTCTGCAGAGAAGTTGTTCATGTATTGCGTGCTTTTATTTACTGTTATATTTTACTTGGTTTTCATTGAATGCATAACTGAGAAAACCATCGTAATTTAATTGTATAAGATGTGAACCAGTAAACTGGTTAAGAATTGCATTACCATTAAAGGGCAAATAAGGTGATTTACACTTGTTTATTGCAATAAGAAGCATTTTAAACTGTTAAATGCAAAAAGAACAATTAAAGTCTGTTGCATTCAGTATTTTATACAATACAAAGAAAGAATTTGGTATTTACCACAGTTAGCACTATTTTCATGCCACTATAGATGCTGCTGTTAGTAAAGTGTATCAACTAATTAACTTCTACGTGTGCATTTCTAATTTTCACCTAAAAGGAACAAACATCTTCTAAATAAAAGGAAAAATGTAACTTCTGAAAAATGTGTCAGTTCATTAAACTGCAAGGTTACCACACTTTGTTAACAACGGCGTCAAGTGGCCGTAAATGAAACTAAAATTGGTAAATCTCAATTTCTTTCTTTTTTATTGTATAAAATGCTGTATGCGACGGATTTTAATTTTTCTTTTTGTATTTAAGAGGGTTAAATAAGGCGTATTATCGTAATAAACAATTTAAAATCACATTACATGACCTATATTAAATCAAATCGGTGGTTTCGATAAAATGCATTGCCACTTTTGTCAGGAGATACAAAAAATACTTGGCTTACAAGTTCTCCCTTAAACCTCTTAACATGCCAGTTCACTATTTATATTTAACCACTTCGCGAAAACTTCACACATGCATGCTTTTGCGTTGTTACCAGTCAGAGCGTAATTTCATTTTACAGTCTATGTAAAACTGCACGACAGTGAAAGTTAAGACACGAAGAATATTTAAAAAGCCGGTGAAGACTCAAGGCTCTAAGTAATAGTTAAATTATTCAACCTAGTGCTTTTGAAAGATGTGACGTGCATGCTTTTTAGGCACCATTTCATGTGCCAAGTCTTTCAATGCGTGTTAAAGTGTGGATATTTTTCCTGAATAATGACTTTAACGTCTGATTAGTGATGTCTTCTTCAGAATGTCTGATTAATTTTGATGCACACGAATTCAAGCACTATCAGTCACTAGGCTTCAAATTAACTGTTGTCTGTTTTATCTCCCTAAGTAATGATTATGCCATTGTGTGAGTAGGTGCGAAACACGGACAAACCCGGTCGGTAAATCCCTCTTGGCTAACTACCCCACCCGTCTCCTCCGGCAAACCTACTTCTTCTCTCCAGAAAACCCACCCCCTACAGTAAAGAGACCCGCCACTGAGAAAGTTTTGAGTCATGTTGCAAGAGGTTTTCTTGAGTACCATCAAGGTTCACCAAAGCAACTGGAAGTGACTTCAAGGTTTGTAAGGTTTTCTTGAGTGACATCAGGGTTTTCTTTTGCAACGTCATAGGTGGTTTTCTTGAGTGACGTCGAAGCTTCTGGAGTGGCTACGTTTACAAAGCAACCAGAAGCAACGTTATAGTTTGTGCGGTTTTCTTGAGTGGTATCAAAGTTTTTTTGTGTTTCATCATTGGAGCTTGTCTTGAGTGACGTCAAAGTTTACTGAAGCAACCAAGATTGACATCAAGATTTGTGACGTTTTCTTGAATGAACCACCATTAACCCCACTCCTTAGGTGTTTTCTTGAGGCAACCGGAAGTAATGTCAAGATTTACTCAAGCACCGTCAAGATGCATAGGGCAATTTGTAAGGATTAGGAGCCTAGCAGTTTGTCCGGAAAGTGACTCAAGGTTTATTATAGCGGCCGGAAGTTACGTGATCTCATGGTATCATGGTTTGCTGTGACGGCAAGCAAATCATGGGACCACGGTACTTTAACAACTGAAAGTCCTATAGTTTCAATGTTTACTCCAACCGGAAGTGACGTCACGGTTTAACCTACTAACTAACCGGAAATGATGTCAAGGTTTACTTTATTAATCTGAAGTTATATGATCTCATGACGTCAAGGTTTACTCTACTGACTGGAAGTGATGTCAAGGTTTACTCTACTAAACGGAAATCACGTGGTCTCATGACGTCAAGTGTTATTGGAGTGTTTTAGTAACATCACTCCAGTAAACCAAAGTGCTACGGTCGAATTTCGACCCCGTTTACTTGATGTTAGCCAAGTTACTGAACACTTCTGCCAATTTACGGTTTGGAGCTGGACGACTGGACGTGCCCCTTGAATTTTCGGATCAGGTTTGCTCGAATTCTAGCGACTTTTCCGCTTAGTGTTGTATATTTTTTACGAATTTTATATTTTCACTAAGGTTTAATGGACTTAAAATTTTGGTCTGTGTTTGCTAGAGTGAACATGGATTTGCAGGTTGGACCTTGGCATTACGATAGTTGCAAACTGCCTCAGAGTACTAACTTCACCGGGCATTTGCTAACTACTTCTACGGTCGAGAAACCCAGGTGGGTCATTCAGGCTCTGTGGACGGACGGGAAAGAGAGCCAAGCTAAAAAATATCCCGCCACCTTCAGGATGCTCCTGTGGCTGCGGCAATCCCTCTTCCTAGACTTGAACTTAAACAACGCTACTAGCGAATACCCCATCTTGCACAGAATGACTTGGGAGTTAGGCGCGCTTTGTACGACGTGGAGAATCTGTGTATCGATTCAGTTCAGTTTAAAAATAACTATTCTCTAGAAGTTTTCGACTGTTCCAAGCAGTCGAAGAGATCTCAACCAGGCATCGTGAACATGCAAGTAAAGTTGAAATTTAATTTGGTGATTCCAGGCAACATGACCTGGCGCACGCTTTTGAATGGCAACAGAAAAATGAGTTTGAAATTGGACGGAGGTAACGTCGATGCAGTTTATTAAATAAATAAAAAAAAGAATGGCAAGAAAAGTGAAAGAGTTAAAATAAAAACAAAAATGGACGAAAAACATGGGATGGATTTCTACCATTACGGGCACTGCTCAGTCCGCTCTTAGCCGGAGTAGGTGGTCTAGCTGTGGGTGCTGTTGGGTTTGCCGCAGCCATTAAGAAAGCTCCGAAGGGTGCTAGCGTGCTGGCTGGGACGGTAAGACATAACAAGAAAATGGAATGCGCAGGAAAGGACAAAAAATATCTTTTAGCAAACGATTCTATATCTGAGGCCAGTTTGGGCATGATTGATTTTAGAAAACCAGAATGAGGCTTCCATTTAAATCGATTGGTTAAAGTATTCAAAATTCCTAAATATAGGGGTATTTTTTAGCAAGGATCGACTTTCCATGAAACCTAAATGATTCGATTGTGGCATCGTTAATTTAAAAGATTTAACATTGGGTAGCTTAGCCTAGTGTTATCTGCACACCCTGTTACTTCGACACTTAGGTAGTCTTGCGCCTCCCGTTTCAGTCTCTGAGTATTTAGACCCAGTTAAGTGCAATAATGATAGAGAACAACATTTCAATTACATATGGTGCGGACATGTCTGTTTTTTTGTTGTCTTAGCTCTTTATGTAAGGGTCGTAAAATTACGAAGTCGTTATACACGTGTCGGAGTCGAGTCGAAGTCGAACTATATATATTTGCTCGAACTTCGGGGCAAATGCTCTTGATAATAACGATCCCTTTCCTGGATCTTATGTAATTCGAACGTTATATGAATTATCGATCCCCCTCATAAATTTCATTGGTTCCTTCTCAAAATTTGGTTTTATTTCTTCATTTCATTGTGGTTATGAACATCGGTATAATAAATTTGATTAAAGAGAAACCTGAGTAAATCATTTTTTTTTTTAAATTTAATTAATAATAATAATAACCTTTATTCAAAGAGTGTTGCCGAAGGTCTATACAAGTCCTTGTTTGGCTACACATTTAGACCATTTCACAATCAAGATCTGTATAACAAAATTAAATCACGCAGTATGGTAAAAAATATAAAAATAATAATAATCACAGACACAGAAAAAAAAACAATAATTAAAAAATAAAACTATACCTTAGTTGTTAATTAGCCATTCTTTTATTTTGTGTTTGATTGAAGTGTACTGGAATCAAGTGTACTGAAAATTGGAATCAATTTTCGAAGGCACCCAAGGAGTTGTCAGCGGTTTTGTTAGACTTATATATTTTCCACAAGTTTTTTCCTATACAACCTTCTTATATGTAATGAGGAGTGATTTAATGATCTTTTGGTTAACTTCTGTGTGATATTCCATTTCCTTTTCGAAATTTGAATGCAATTTTAAATAAGTAACACATATTGGTCATACATTTGATCCACGTTTGTGAGATGAAGCAGACTCTCAGCCCAATGGATTTTTTTCAACTCTAGTCTTAAATGATGAAAATTTATCGATACGTTTTATGGTCATGTCCGTTTTTGTATATCGTGCACGTGTTTGGTGCAAGGTATTTTGAAGCCAACCATGTGATGATCACTTCCACCAAAATTTTTCATCACATTTATATAAAAGATGTCCGCAGGTTGTCAACCAAAATAAGATCCAGGATATTCTGACCTCCAGTTGGTTCAGTAACAAGTTGGGATAGTCCCAGTTTAGAAACACAATCAAAAAACAATTAACCATTTCTATGGTCTGCTGATGGAATATTCCAGTTTACAAAAGACATGTTGAAATCACCGAGGACGATTGTTTCTAGTGATGTGGATTGGTAAAACGTCTTACGTCTAAACATGTATTTACGATGGATTAGTGACAATACTTGTCCGGTATGTAACATAAAATAAATCACACGCCACAGTTACCAAATCGACACATAAGGTTTCGCTGGATTGACCTAAGACCATAAAGTTACATGGGAGAAAATGTTTAAAAACTAGCATCAGACCTCTCGCTCTACTACCACGATCCCTCCTAATAATATAGTATGAAGAGTTACCCACAATTAGACCATCAGTATGTGACGGTGTTAGCCATGTTTCATTTGCAAGGATAATATCATATGTATTTGTATTTAGGAAAAATTTTAAACCTTGCAAGTTGGCAAATGTACTTCTAGCATTAACTAGTATGCAGCGCAAATATTTTGAAGGTTCTTGTTTTTGTTTACAGAAACTTGCGCAAGTTGGTTTCCCTTCGTTTTCTTTTAAGGGTGCACCCATTATCAGTTCCAATTTCCCTGATAAGCTGGGTTTGCAATTGACATCGACAATTCGTCTGAAAAGACTTTTTCCCCTTGTTTCATCATATGGATCCCGTCATGGGAGAAGTTGCCTTTATTACACAGTAATTGGTTCCAGAACGATGCATACCTTGAACCAAGTTGAGAACAAACCCTATAAAGTTCACTGTTAGTACGTACAATATTGTCATGACTATTTGTAGTTGGATTTCCTGGTTGTGTAATATACACTACAGTTTGCCATTGGGTATCAGATTCCATATGGTTTGAGCAACATTTCCTATGCCTTCGGCGATATTGGTAGGTGAATGTTGGTTAATGTTGGCTCCTCCAACACACAGGACAACGGTTGTATAGGCTTGGCCTTTTTTAACACGGTTTCCACTTTCGAGGTCAGTTCTTCAACACGTAGTCCTGGAAAGGTCCACACATGAGCTGCTCAGTCTCCTCCACAGTCGCGTTCCACGCACATGAAGTCACCAAGTTATTCGTTTATGTATTGCAGTAAAATCTCTAACGGGATCTACCGTCAAATATTTCTGGGTTACAGTTTCGCTTACGAAGTCTTCTAAACTGGGTAACTGGGAAATAGTTGCTGCATCTTGGGGGTACCGGCAACAAGTTTAGTCAACCGATTGTTCTGTTCGTAATCCATCACAACACCTGCTTTAAAGACTGTCCAAATTTATTTGCCAGCATATTTATTTACATATATTTTTTTCTTACATATTTCATATATAAATAAGAAATATAAACCAAAAAAAATAAAAAAAATATATATATATTTATTTACTGATATACATATATTAATTTATAATTCTTATTTATATATGAGACATGTAAGAATACATACGATGAGATATATAAGATATACATATCTATAGATATACATGGGGGCCGGAATAAAAATCCCTGGAAAAAAATCCCGGTAAAATAGTCCCCGGAAGAATGGTCGCCTGGAAAAAAGATTCCCAGAAAAAAATCCCTAGTAAAACGGTCCCAGGAAAAGAGATCCCTGGAAAAAAAAATCCCCTGAAAAAATTCCCCTGAAAAATCCTCCAAACAAATCCCCTGATAAAATTCCGAAATAATAAAAAAGAAGATGATTTCTTATCACCCAATTGTTCTAAACTGTAATGTGTTTAATTCTAAAGGCATATTTTATCATCAGTAAAATTACGATACACAACACTTAATTCCATTTTTTTTAAAGATTTCACTAGATTCTCAAAATTTCACCACCCATCACCATGCTCGTTGCCGAATATTTTGTGCCACTGCATGTTGCAAATTCTCAACTGTGATGCGTTCTTGTATACATACTGCTGACACAGACGTTTTTGCCGATTTTACAAAGCAACGTAGAAGTTGTTCTTTTTTGGCTTGGTTACTGCACAAGTTATTGCACAAGTTTTTGAGCGTTTTCAGGCGTGTTACGTTTTATGTAATTCATCCCTTCTGGCACGTCATCAAGGGACAAAAATGCTAAGCCATCTAACATACCACAAAACTCACTGAAGTGTTCATCCTCTCGGTAGATGCTTGCTAGGACCAACTCCTGGACTTTTCTATATATGCTATGACATAAAAGAAGTACTTCTTGACAAAAAGACGAACTACTGCGTCGCTTTGCAAAACCGCTTAAACGTCTGTGTCAGCAGTAAATGCATTACATTTTAGAACAATTTGGTGATACGAAATCATCTTCTTTTTTTCTTATTTCGGAATTTTTTCAAGGGATTTGTTTGGCCGATTTTTTCAGTGGAGATATTCTGTTTTTTTTTTCTCCGGGATTTTTTTCTTGGGATCTTTTCCCCAGAGACCGTTTTACCAGGGATAATTGTCCTGGTTTTTTTTCTGGGGATCTTTTTTCCAGGGAACCATTCTTCCGGGGGATCTTTTTTCCGGGGACTAATTTACCGGAATTTTTTCCGGAGATTTTTTTTCCAGGGATTTTTTTTCCGATATACATATAATAAAAAAGAAACGTAAATAAAAAAAAAATACGTTTATATAATAAAAAAAAAATGCCTCTCCCTGCCTGGCATAACGATCTCTCAAATCTGTTGCAAAAACACCCGCTGGAGTTACGACGGAGAGTGGAACCAAGTTTAAAAATAGATTAAAGTATACATTGATACCTTCCGTGGAAATTGGGGATTAAAAACAACAAGTTCTCCCATTTCTATCGCAGATGCCAAATGCAATTGGATTTCACCCAAAAAGAAAACGGATCTGCAAAAACATAGCAGCAGAATTTATTTACCAGCAAAAGCAGTTTCCTTGACGTTGTGTAACTATCCCAATTATTTGCTCCCGGTCTCGTTCATCTGCGAAAAGGCGAACACTAGTGGTAAAATGCTCTGCATTAGAACTTGGGTCTATGACAACATACATAAAACGAAAGGAAAAGTCAAGAGAAATGTATTTGAGTCATAATTTCAGGAATTATGTTGAAAATTACCACTCATTTTTCACAACGAGGACACTTTTAATGTCCAGCTAATTTTCGGTGGCTGGCTGCCAACTTCTTCAGGCACTCCAACAAAAGTTTTTGGCCTCCTTGTGCTCCTTCCTACACCGTCGTCATCTGTTTCGAATTTGTAACCGACGCAGACGACCAAGCAGACAACGACGATGAAGGAGCACAAGGAGGCCAAAAACTTTTGTTGGAGTTCCTGATTGTTGGAGTTCCTGAGGAAGATGGCAGACAGCCAACGAAAATTAGCTGGACATTAAAATTGTCCTTGTTATGAAAAATGAGGGGTAATTTTCAACATAATTCCCGAAATTTATGACTCAAATTTTGACGAGAACTTTCACAGTAACGTAACGAACGATGTTTTCTACGAGAAATGTAATACTGACACCGTGGTACAACTTGCTCACTTGAGTAGGCATTATCGGAAGTGATTGAAAAAATTAACTATTTAAGTTACTAACGATGCTCCAAGAATCATGAAACTTTGGTGAAACGTAGAATATGGCATCGTCGAACCTAGTATTACCAACGACAAATTTTCGAGACAAAATTTTATGAATTTGGTATCGAAATAAATTACAAAAACAATGGAAAGCGAGTATGATCTTATCAGAAGTTAGTGGAAAAATTATTTCTGTTTACATCGTTAGCACTTTGGCATCAGAATAAATAAAAAAAAAAAAAAACAAGCGCCTACAACGACTACCTAGTCGCATCCGGTCTTCTGTACAGTTCTGCCACTACCAATAGTGAGGCACACTTCTCTATCACGCATTGCAACAGCTATCTCCATTATATAATCCAAAAACAGTAACCATCAGAATTGCCCTTACAAATGTGTTAGCTTTTAAGCTTATTTTACGTTTTAGGCATCATTGTCAGCGTTTAGGCCTAATTTACAACTTTAATTTCGTGAGTAGCAACTAACGGAGATTTGGATTGTATACAGTAAACCTATTCATTTTTGGAACACGGTATGCCTCCGCGCACACAGTTACAGTGTTACAACGTAATGCACAACGTAGCTTATATAGATCAGTGGTAGTAGGGAAGGGACAGGAGAAACGCTGCAGCAGCCACTCGTAGCAACTATTGACGTTCCCATGGTAACGTGATTTTAGACATAAAATTAGGCCTAATTTTTTTAACGGCAGTTTTAGTTTCGTAAGTAGCAGATAGGCCTAATGGAGAATTTGGTTTGATCGTAAGCCTATTCATTCATGCAACAATGCGACAAGACTCTTTTAAACGAAGCTAAAATGTTTTTGTTTTTACGGCTGTGTTAACACAAATCTTTAGGATTTCAATTCGACGATGAAATGTTATTATTTAATTTACTTACGACGAAGAAGTCTATTAGCTATAAGGAGGCAACGAGGTTTTAATTTGCCATGTTATTTAACTAACTTTTGACACTGAATCGAACGTTGTAAACAGTGGTCGTCAATTTCTGGTACCGTTGCGAAGTTGAAAAAAGCGACGGACGGACGGACGTATGGCCGGTACGGCTGTACAGAAGACTAAAAAACGGAAACGTTGTAGTTTAACTGCAATTTTTTCGTGCCAAATAAGGACCCAAAATATCAATCCTTTTTACCCTCGCACATTATTTGTCTAATATTAGACCCGGCAAATTGTGAAAAAACGAACTTTCTGGTTAATTTTATCTGCAATGAGGGCTGGCTGGATTACGACAGATTATTCATTTCCAGCAAAACTCGATGTCAGCCTAAATACCAAACTTTGAAGTCCATATTTGTGGAAATCGAGGCAACATTAGGACGAAAGGTTGAATTCTTTTACTAGTCTCAACCCTACTTTTATTCCTCCCGAAGATTGGATCCCACGTTTCGCAATCTTTCGTTTTTGACGATTGCCTTTTAGACAAACAAAAATCACATTGCTTCGCTCAAATAATGTAATTCTAACTCCGACGTTTTTTATTGCATTCAGTCCTACACCAGGATTCCTAAAGAAGTGGTCAGAGATAATCCCAATTTAATATATTTGTTTACCGTGGACAAGTCAAACCTAAAAAAAACGTGTACGAAAACACGTGGGGGCCAGATATGAAATTCTCCGAGTTTGAAACGTTGTGTAGAACATGTTGGAACAAGCCGCATGTTTTATTTTTTATCGATCAACAAAATGTTAAATGAAGGACTATATACAAACTTTCGTTTATAAATTTAAAACACGAAAGAAAATGGACACGAAACGTGAAATCACAAAACTCCAAAACCGTTCAAAGAAAAAATCATTGAAACCAACGTTTGACGAGCGTACGCAAGAAGAATTTTTGCAAGAACTTTTAAACCAGTTTAAACTAGTAAGCAGTTTGAAACCAGTAACAAAACCAGCAGTAAAAAAAAAGGGTTCGACGTGTGCAAAATCCGTTGAAAGCCGTGGAGACTGACGAAGACGAATACAAAACATTGGAAAACAAAACATTTGAAGAGTAGCAAAAAATGCTGACTGCCCCTGACTTCTTAGAACATTCGACTTCGGTATTGCACCCGCCCAGTTCCCTCAATCTTTCCGAACACACAACTCTGGATCCGGTACAGCTCTTGCCTCCCAAAACCGACTACACTAGGACTAGCTTCAGGTCTAGACTTACCCAAATTTCCGGTAATTCAAAACAGACGTATATTTTCGATGCCTCCAGAAATTCCGAACTTTCCCGCTCTTAGGTCCTTGGACCTGGGTAAGTCCTTTTGGTCAAACGGCGAAATATTTCCTGTTCAAATTTATCGAAAATCGTAGAGAGACCGACTAAATCTTTGGCCCGCAATATGACTTGAAATGTGGAGAAATTAGTATCAGGAATAAACTCGTTAAAATTTTCAAGAACGATACAGTGGTCGGAGCCAACAATATCGGAAGATGGGAGCTTTGGAGTTTGCTGGTTTTTAAGCATATGAAAGAAACTCCCCTGAATCACACCGTCTATCAAATTAACGCTCCTTCTACTAGTAAGTTTAAGCAGGAGGAAATGAAAGCTGCGTATGCTTTATTAATTTCCTTCTGGTTCAAGTCTGATCACGGGAACAAATACAGCTCTATAATAGGACCTAGTTGGGACGATACGAGAAAGTAGTAAAAGGTACTGATGGTCTAAAAAACTTGGTATGTCACAGCTTACAATTACTACGACGATCCTAACGACTTATTCAAGAGATTGAGACTTTTGCATGCATCCACTCACGTGGAGCACTACAATCACAGTAACGACATGATCGAAATTTTAGCGGATTTGGAGCAAAGACGCATTATCACCGACGGAAAAAAAGTGCATCCTATCGGAATTTTGGTATAATTTAAAAAAAAAATATATAAAAAAAGGAAAAATGAGATTGGGGAATCTAATGAGCTTTTCTTAAAAAAACAGTTGTACTTCGACGATTATAAATACGCCCTAACATATAAAGCTCCAGCCTAGAAGGGAACGTGGGCGAAAATTACTAGCGTTGCCCACGAGCTCAGTACAGTGAGAGTTACCAAGTTTCTCCTCTCATCCTACGACGATCGATTTATATTAGACGGAGGGTGAAATACCCTAGCGAATGGCCATCATCATACGGGTACTTGGCAGGCATACGAAGACGATTTCGACTCTAAAATAGACATGATTAGCGACGTGATTAGCGACATGATTAGGACATGAAATGCCTCAGCCTAAGCTCTCGACACGATAGTGTCTGAGAAATTGGACGAGGTGCAGGAAGCTGAAGAAAATACTAAAGCTACTCGCAGGCTTGCTTTGTTCCTAAATCGTCAGCGAAGTTCGAGGAAAGAAGCTAGAAAGAGACAGTCAGCCAAGGAAGTGCACCTGAAGTTGAAAAAGCCGAAGTTAGAGAAAGCTGCAGCTGCTAAGAGAAAAGCTCGCGCTAAAGAAACTGAAGAGCAGAGAAACGAGAAATTATTGAAAACAGCTGATCCTAAACGAAATAAGGAGAAAGATAAAAAAAAAAGAAAGCAAGTATGGTTTAGAAAAAAAGACGAGATTGCGAAGCAAAAAAAACCGCAACTTATTCATCGCGTAACCAATATCAGATTCTTCTAACGATTCACGTGAATTATGCTTACCACCTCGTTAAAAAAAAGTGACCTACTGCATTTACCTCGGTCGAGAAAATATCGCGTGGTGATCGTAATGCTACAGGGTCACACAGTAAAATTGGATCTAAAATTCGAATCTCCCTAGTGGAAAATATGAAGCTAGTGAAAATATCCCCTACACGTAACAGAAACCGTGTTAAAATCAAATAAACCTTATCGGAAATATAAAGCTATTTAAAAATATGCAACATTTAGTGCAAACTGGGGTAACCTCGAAACGAAAATTCAACTTACATCCAGTAAATCTTAAGGTTGTCGTCACTCTGGTGTCACTTCCGGCTAGTAAAATAAACCTTGACGTCATCGAATCATTCCGGTCAAACTTCTAGGAACCAAAGCCCTACAAATCGTCCCGTGCATCTCGACGTGAATAACATTAAATAATTACCCCTCCCCCCTGAAAGAAGACAATTCAAAAACCTAAAAGATTTCTTGGCCTCAGTTCCACGATGCGTACGCCACCCATAAAAACAGTGGTTACTTGCGCGTGCCTCTCATTTAAAGACGAGCCCACTATGATTCTTTGGCTCTTCGGTTCTTCCTTGATTGATCGGTTTCATTTTTAAAACTGGAAGATGAATTAGAACAATAGTGAATTGAATCAACATTAGAAATATTCAGAACCGTTTGGCAGTTTTATGGCGCGGGAGGTGGCCTGTTGGCCTCCATGCCGTTTGGTCCTAGTATTTTGAAACGGGCGAGGGATAATCGCCTAACTGGAAAAATCGCATAAATTGGAAGAACGTATAACGGAAAACAGTATAACGGGAATATCATCTAACAAGAAATTCGTATAATGGAAAAGCGTCTAACTGGACATTCGTATAATGGAAAATCGTCTAATATCCCTGCCTCACTCGCGCTGTCGCGCTCGCTGCGGCTATACATATAAACATCAGAAACCGCAGTTAGACGTTAATCCAGTTAGACGTTTATCCATTATACAATTATCCATTATACGATATTCCGTTTAGATGCTTTTCCATAGTCTTTATTTAGGCAGATTTTAGACAATTATCCCATTAGACGATTTTCCAGTTAGACGTTCGTCCGACGCCCCATTTTATCCGACGGTGACGTTGCCACACAGCACGACTGATATGTAAGAAATAACTAGATAAGAAAGTTATAGCCCAAAAGTAGTTTTAAGAATTAGTTCCCCCCCCCTCCCCACTCACACAAAAAATGTCCTGCAGTAGAAGTTGTTTTAAATAATTCTCCTCCCTCACCCCCAAAAAATACTAAATTCATTAAGTACCAAGTCATAAAGGCATTTCGCATGCTTTGTTATCCAGTTATTTCGTACGTATCAATTGAGCCGCGTGCCTACGTCAAAGACTTAGAATAATTGTAGGAAGAACGCTTCCTTCAATAGAATAGTTGCCAGGCATTGGTCGGTTGTTAATGACGTCAGCCACTGACGAAGGTTACATAGTTACCAGCCATTGGTCGGTAGATGGATTACGTCAGCCGGCTGAAGAAAATGGATTCGTTTCGAACTTAGACTCAAAAATGTGCCATAGAATCTGTGTGCAAAATTTGACAGAAATCCGCCAATTTGTTTAAACGTTATAGCGCGAACTCACAGACACCAACTGTACTGTACTACGTTATTTCTAGTGTGTGATTTTCGGTGTTTGGTTTGTTTTCTTCTTTCCTTTCTATAATTTACAGTAATTTGTGTATATTTATTTAGACACCCAGGCAAACAGACAAATCAGCCTCAGTCGACTCTAATAAGTGTATAAACTAATACTTTTCAGTTCTCCCGCTCCTACCCTATCATTACAGATGGGTTTGATCTGTTTTTATTGACTAAGTGTCAGTAAGTGTTTAAACTACTGCCTACTCTACACATTGCCTGTTCAATCCCGGGAAAACGCATGCAGTTCTCTCTCCAGAGTAGTTCCAAGGATCGCCGCTAGGTGTCACTACCTTCGTAGGGAACGCTTCTATAGAATGGATGTGATAGGGATATAACTGATAGGGAAATTAACGATTTCTTGGGCGTTAAATTAAAAAAAAAAAAACAATAAAAATACGTTCCCAGTACAAAAATAAAGTTACAGCCTAAGAAAATTAAAGCAAGGGCAATTAACGTTCCCAGAAGTCTTTTTCTGCCTTTTCAAAGACTGTATTTTTTTTTTTTTTTGTGATTGCTCTTCACGGAAAAAAA
Organism: Lithobius niger; assembly: GCA_023313725.1. Classification (NCBI taxonomy): domain Eukaryota; kingdom Metazoa; phylum Arthropoda; class Chilopoda; order Lithobiomorpha; family Lithobiidae; genus Lithobius; species Lithobius niger. The sequence goes on along the minus strand of JAHWFP010143882.1, from coordinate 13,856 downwards.
ATTATACCGTCGTTGGAAAGGCAAAAAAGATGTTCAGGAATTTGTATTGATACAATGCAAAGTGGTGGTGGATAACTAGAGTGGAGCAAAGTTTCAGTTTTAAATTGTTAAAATAAATACAATGGTGAAAAATACCAGTATGGTTTAACCTGAAACGGTTTAGTATAGTTTGGGTTTTCTTTTTTAAGGGAGGAGTAATGACACTGGAACCTAAAAAGGTGGTTTTGGTTTGTTGTTTTGTTTTAACGAGTGTTAACCGAAATCTGTCATCGGCACGATCGGTGGAGAGAGGGACAATTTAACTGGAAAACTCCAGGCGGGAAAAGGCGCTTCATTTCAACAATAGCGACATATAAGAATGATTAATTAATTGAATTTATTGAGTTAATAAGGCCTATTTATTGAGTAATATAAGAATGATTGTAAATAGTGCAACAATAAGTTTACCAACAAATCAGACGAAGTTCAACAATTCATAAACCGATAAATTTAAGACACACTCTAGTGTGTCATCCGTCAAGCGTCTGTACCTATTGGAGGGGCTGTTCACAAATTGCATAACGCCTGGAAAGGGGGGGGAGGGGGTTGAGGGTTGTGCAAATGTCTTACCATTATGTTATTGTAAGGAGGGGGAGTATGACTGATACATTATTTTACCCTATATTGTGTTGCTAAATCCTTTGCTAACTTTTATTTACTACTTGACATTGTTTTATTTTTTTTTTGTAATCACTGGTCACTTTGTCTCTAGATACTAAGTATTGCTTATGAAAACGATTTCATGCCAAAAAAAATACAATTAGTGGAAGGTGGTGGGGGGGGGGATAAGAAAAGTTTACTTATTAACTAGTGTTAATAGTAAATAGGCTTTCATAATTTCTTCTTTCCTTTTCATTTTTTTTATCCAGTCATCATTACTAAACAAGTGGCTGCATCACTTTTGGATGACTTAGACACTTAATTGCATAGAAAAAAAATAATGAAAAAATATTGAAACGTACGGTGTTAGGGTCCTGTCATTACATGTTTTTTTATGGAGTGGATATTTCTAAACGACACCGAAAACAAAAACCAGCAGTCCCCTATTTATCGCAACTACATTTTCACCGTCCTCCCCCCCCCCCCCCCCCGAAATTCAGGTCAGGGTGTTGATGTTTAGTTTTTCTTTATATTATCATACACTATTCCAACTACATCTTGGAATGCAACAGTACGCCATCTTAAAAAAAAACAATAGAAACTACAGCTGAACGTCAAATTTTGTTTATCATTTTTTCTAGTGTGCTGTTTCAGGCATGATCTTTTATAAATATAATTTTAAATTGTAAACCTGCTTTAAAACAATTTGTAGCACTTTCATAATTTCTACTTTCCTTTTCATTTATTTGTACATTCATCATAATTATAGCCATCCATCAGGCTATTCTGTGTTTTCTGCAGAGCTCTTGGCTCTCGGTTTGGCGGTGGAATGGATCCTTGGCCTTCGGGGCACGCATTTCATTATCTTTAGTGATTCCATGAGTGCCCTGAAGTCCTTGGCGACTTACAATCCACGGAACCCCTTGACACAACGTGTCCAAGCTTTGCTTTCCCGCTTGCCTGGCCAGCGGAAAACCGTGCTTTTCTGCTGGATCCCGGGCCATGTTGGGATAGGTGGAAATGAGCAAGCGGATTCTGCAGCAAAAGGGGCCCTTTCTGGCCCTCTCGGAAGGGATCTCAGCCTTGTTCCCTCGGACGCTTTTCCAACTCTGCGTCTAAGGTTACACGCTTTTTGGCAAGCCTCGTGGGATGGACAGGACGGCAATAAATTACGAGCTATTAAAGGCACTGTAGAGGAATGGCACTCGGCGTGTCGCCGCAGTCGCCGTGAGGAGGTGGTGTTGGCCTGTTTGCGCATTGGTCACACTCGACTTACTCACTGTTTCCTTTTGCGGGGGGTTGACCCTCCTGAATGTTATTGGTGTCGGCGGCCACTTACGGTCCGGCACTTCCTTGTTGATTGTTGCCATCTTGATGGTTTTCGTCGTCGTTTCCGTCTTCCGCATGACATTGTGCGCCAATTGGGCGATAAGTCTGTCCTCCTGTCCGGTGTTTTTCAATTTTTGCAGGAGGTACAGATGTATGACAAGATTTAGGTTAGGGGTTTGCATAATATCTCTGTAATGTGTGGTGCAGTGGCAACCCGGACCACTGCACTGTGACTGAGGTTGGCGCTAATGACCAAGCTGTCGACGCGCCATTAAGCCTCAATCCCTCCCCCCCCATAATTATACAAGTGGCTGCATCTTTTTTTGATGACTTAAATTGCAAAGAAATAATGGCACATTTTGGCTTTTCTTTCAATGTTTTCTCGTGTCACAAACCATTTGAAGGATTTATAGAGGGTTGACAATATAACTACCCTATTTGTAAACCAGAGAACAAACAAATTCAATCATACAAACAAACGCCCATCTTCACACAGCGCCATGCTGCTAGCTGCGGGAGAAACCCTACGAAGGTGGCTCGACTATAGTGAGCGTTGGCAGTACTACTGCAGGAGACGCATTTCCAGGGATTGAACAGGCAGTGTGTAGAGTATAGGCAGTGGTATAAACTAATGTTTTTTCATTTCTCCCGCTCCTACCCCATCATTACAAATGGGTTTGATCTGTTTTTATTGACTAAGTTAGTCAATAAAAACAGATCAAACCCATCTGTAATGATAGGGCAGGAGCGGGAAAATTAAAAACATTAGTTTATAGACTTATTAGAGTTGATTGAGACCGGTTTGTCTGTTTGCCTGGGTGTCTAAATAAATATACACCAATCGCTGTAAATTATAGAAAGGAAAGAAGAAAGGTGACAAGCCAAACGGCGAAAATCCTACACTAGAAATAACGTGGTACAGTATAGTGGGTGTCTGTGTGTTCGCGCTATGGTAGTTGGTAGTTGGGTGTTATATTTCGCCTAACCCCCTGTTTTAAAATTTAAGTATTCTTTGTTTTCACTTGATAATGTTCACGATTTTAGATCGAAACGTAGTTGTACTTTGCACATAACCTACTGTTTGACATTTTAAGTTTATGGTATTCACAAGGACACACACATTCAATAATTTCGTGCATTCCACGTGGAATAAACAGATTCCGCAGATTTACACAGGTCAGAGTAAGTATAGCAAAACCGTCTCGCACTAAGAGAAAAAGCAGGATAATGAATCCGTTTGCAACATTTGCACAAAGTGAACCATACAGGAAAGCCAACGTGGAAGTAGACACCTAGAAATGCAGTTTTTTCTGTAATTCTACAACGTTAAAAGTGCTTTTTGTAAAACGAAAAACGATGAAGGTTGTTTTTTCCCTTTTGTTGATCGTGGGTGAAGGAAAAAAAGTTTCCGTTCATTTGAAACGGGAAAATATAATTCATTTTGTACGTGCGAATTGTATTTGGTTTACAGTGTAAAATCCGTATTTGGAAGTGTCCCTTAGATAACAATGCCAAGGATTTGTTAAGGCAGGACCATAGCAGCCGAGTGAGTGGGATGGGGTGGGGGGAACTGCCCTCCAAACATTTGCAAGTAGGAGCGTAATAAAAAATGGAATGTTCCATTTTAATTTGTAGGGAAATAGCTTATTTTTTTAATATAAATTATTTCCATTATATGCATCATTTTATATTCGTAATGCAGTAACGGTCGTAACAGTAATGATACGCGTACAAAATATACACTTAATAGAAAAATTAAACCCAAGGCTGCAATGCTTGAGGCCACCAAGGCGTGTAAAACACGAAAACAGAAAAATTTCGAGGTTTATAAAACTTGGTCTAAACCAGCATTCAAGTCATTAAAAAATTTAACATGGAGCACAACCTATTTAGCCGTTAGCAGGTGGAGAAATGTGCAGGCATGAAGATTAAGTGACGTATAATCAAAGACCGTAAAAAAAGTTGTGTGTTTCTTTCATGAATAAACCAGCCTAGTGGCGGGCAAGGAACATTGGATGGAGTGTTTGCAAACTTGATGGCGTAATTTGGAGTTTAAAAAATCGGTCATGTTGCTCGAGAAAATGTTTAAAATTCTGAGTGAAACGGTTTCAGCCAGTCAGTATGTGAAAAATGGTGCGGATTTTCGTTTAGTGACCAACTCGTACTGTTTCGCTCCAATTTCAAACATTCTGTTGAACAGCATTACCGATTTTTTTTTTATATTAACTCTGAATTACGTTTCCGAGTTAGGTAATCTTCACACTTTTCCAGCCACTCACGTTGCGATATAGGTTGTGGTCCATCTTAATTTTTTTTTTAAAACGGCCAAGTTTTATCTTCTTCGAAATGTTACTCGTCTTGTATGCTGAGCCATCAGTTTAATTTTTTTTTACGTTTAGCGCACACATTCTCTACAACTATTTTTTTTAAGTAGTACTGTATTTGCTACATATTAAGTAATGTGACGCAATGTTAAGTAAAACGACGAAGTGACGTACGAGAAATTACGAGAAGATGTGGGGGCTGGTCCCTTCTTTTTTTCACTTCATCTTTCACCGGATATTGGATTCTGGTATATTGCCTTATTTCACGTCATCTTTTCAGATGAAAAACAGTTAAGAAAGAAAAAGGTTTTTTTTCCCGCTTCAGCTGATCAGTTTTGTCCGATATGAAATTGACCGGAAAAACCACGAATACTGTAATTAAGATAAAACTTGGCATGAAGTTAGACAGAAGGAGATCGATGAAGCCGAAGATAGCTAATCATCTATTAACATCTTTTTTTGTCTTTTTATTGCTTTCAGTTAAGGATCATCTTTCCCAAAAAGTTACCTCCTTTTTCTCACATGCTATTGCTATGTAAAATGTAGCTCTATTTTCCTTCTTCAATTCATCTGGCATCTTCCCTCCCCCCACTCCACTTCATAAAACCCATGAAAACGCTCAACTTACACTTTTCATGGCATAAGGTCAGACATTAGGGCTCGTTTACACAACGACAGTTTTCTCGCTCACTAGCTTTTGCTTGGTCATTACTAAATCTGATGGCTGCTTCTCGCCTTTACGGGAGTATGCGGCTTTCGAGTTGTCTATAACTATGTAAGCATTTAACCATGGCAACGATGCAGACGCAAATCTTCTCGTGCCTCGTGGCACGGCGTACGATGCTTGTAACATTTGAGCGTCGATTTATGACAACAAGAAAACAATTTTTACTGCAGTACAAAACGACGGACTGTTTTTTGTATGCCGGCATTCGATGGTTTGTCTTCGATTCGATAGCCACGAAATGGACGCCATGTTGGATTTTGAATTCTTGCTGCGAGAAGCTATTTATTCTACCGACGTTTGATCATTGCTAGAAGCTGTACTTTGAGGGAGAATAGCAAATTTTGGAAATAGCGTGAAATGACAACAATCTTGTAGCAATGTTTAAAATTACTGTAGCACTTTGTTCTTTAACCGTGTTGTTACTTGTAATACATACAATTTGTTATCTATTACTGCATTCATTTAGTACCAACGGGAAACTAATCATAAATAAATAACTGTTGTCTAGCAAATAACATTCGGCGAGCGAGAATGACTTGTTGCTTAAACGCGCCCTTAGGGCGCGTTTACGCAGCGACTCGCCTTTGCATTCTTGCAGCTAGAACTCAATCGCGATGGCAAAGGTGACATTGCCACGGTAACAACGCTAAATGGATTACTAAATCCGACATCGTTTGAGTAAATGCTTGCAGTCTTATAATCCGTGCCAATAATATAAAGAATCCTCATGACGAAACTATTTTCCCAAACGCTTCTGAACTCACGTTATTTGCTGTTTTCGTTGCGAGGCGGCAGACATAAAACCGCCTTCATGTCGGAATTTGAGGTGATTTCTAGCTTCTAGCTGCGAGAATGCAAAAGCGAGTGGTTGCCTAAACGTGCCCTTACAGTTTGTAAGCCATAGCGATTTTTTTTTGCATTCTGCAGTAAAGCAACTTAGTAATGCCTGGCTGCGTGCCCTGTGGGACTTGAATTACTTTCAAATGTTGTTGATTTAAGACGTGAGTCACCTTTAACGATTCTGACGATTTTTGACGATTCTGGCAGCTGGACGATCGTGGAATTTTAAGATTTTTGTGGCTTTAAATTTGAATGGCTTTAAATGTAAATTCTTGTTCTTTTATTGTAGAAAGGCTGGTTAAGGGCCTGTACCAATTAAATGCCGAATAACGCCCGTATGTGTAGTTAGAGCTTTTGAACGACTCGTTCTGTAGTGTCAAGTTAAAGGAGCCTGTTCACCATTTGGATAGCGTTGCCCATATTCTAAACACAGCATTCACGTTACATATTCTTCGTCATGCAATAGGCTGATGTGGGTCACTGATCTCGTTTTAGTTATGACAATTCACGGCGCTGCTGCGAAGTGTTGATTCTTTTTTAAATTTACCAGTATTTTGTTTATATTCCTCGAAGATTTTACTGTACTGCGTCTAGGAGTTGAAAAGGTGGAAAAGCACCTTTAAACTACGAAACGATTGGTTAAAACATAACTGGTGATATAAAGAACTGCTGGTTCTTAAGAACGACTCGTGCTTAAGAATGACTCAAACTACAAACCTTTTTACTAAAGATCGACGTGTACTTAAGAAACACCTAGAATTTGTAGTCTTTACGCCTGAAGTCGCCCCTGAGATTCAGCTTCCCTGCATGCCCTGTACGCCTGGGGTGCTGCAAACATTTTCCTCCGTGGGAACACTGCAATCCACCTTTTTCGCCATACAGCGTGAACGACAATGTGTGACCAGGGTCGTAGCTGGGAGGGAGGAAAGAAAGACTGAAGAAAGGCGTAAAAAACTTTGCCGAAGTTCAATTTTTTTTTTTTTTTTTAATCGTCGTTTTATATTAGCTTAAGCGTTTTGGATGGTACTTTTTTTTTCGTCGTGGTGGGGAGGGATTGTCCGTCATCCCCTGCCCCCTCCCCCACCTAAAAGATTCCTAGGTACGACTCGTGTGAGACAGCAACCTACGTATGTCACATAATATGGCTGCAACGGCAAGTAAAAAACAAACGTTGCGAACTATATCTACGAAGCATTTTGACTCGGTCTGAATTAATATTAATGCCTTCAGTGACCTATTCATGATATTCCAACCTGAACTGCAGTCAGTGTACCACATCTGCATTTTATTACCGTGAAACAAAATCTATTAACAGCTTTACAGTAGTATACTAGTATTTTCTTTGAACCTAGTAACGATAAACTGTCGTTGCTCTTCATTCAGTCATTGTTTACATACTTGTTACATCTTTATTTCATCCTCCCCCCCCTCATCCTTTTCATTGGTAGTGGGTTTCTAAGTGGCTTTCTGCACTGCCATGTTGGCCGAGCTTCAGTTAAACCGAAAAGTTGAACAAAATTATCCCTTCTGATTTTATTCCGTTAATCGGAATACTTCTTTTTTCTTGCTATATTTTCTCCATGAAATGTAGCCTAAACTTTAATGTTTTGAAGTTAAAGTTAAACTTAGTCTTGAACTTAACTATAAAACAGTAACTGAACAAACTAGCACTCGAAGTCACTCATGAATTACAGATTAATTGAATTACAGATTAATTGAATTACAAATTAATTGAATTACAGATTAATTGAATTACAGATTAGATTAATTGAATTGCAGATTAATTAAATTACAGATTAATTGAATTACAGATTAATTAAAAGCCCTAATCAAACTGGTGGCTCGGGGCTGCATGGCGTCGCAGAAAGGTTACCAAAGACGTCAAAATCGGTCCTTAAACACAACACCAACAATACGTGGCAGCAATTTTGACCTTGTAGGCATAGGGCCTAGTGGCGCATCATTTCTCACGAAAGTTTGTTCTCTCTGTTTAGGACTTTAGTGTTGGGCTTCAATGGAAGTTGCTTACGTTCCACTCCCACTTATGAAACAATAATGACCGTATTTCAACATTGCTCAAGTTAAATTAATATATATTTAATTGAAGAAGCCAGCTCCTTTTGACCACCACCGTAACGAAAAAATGTTCCCAACAAAAACCTGTTCCTTGTGTTTTAAAAGTACCACTTTGGCGGTGGTGGTGGTCTGTGGAATTGATGCCAGACGAAAAACAAATTTATCTGCGAACACACCTACAATGCCATCACTCGGCCGGGGTGTTGAACTCCCTACTGTTCCAGCCTCTCGCCACACGGCTAGTCGGACAAGTAAGCTAATTTGTAGTTTTCTGTAAGCAGCTAAAAGTTATTTAAATAGTTCTGAGTTGTCGTACTAAAAAAAATGGCTCGATCACCCAGTTTTCTTAAACGGCGATTTTTCAGATGCAACAATGGCTTTTTTTTTTACCAAACAAATAACAAACTCCAGTGGCCTTCATTTTGTTGTGATGTATGTATACATTCGCTGTTAGAACTCCGGGAGAGCCCACTATTATGAAGGCTATATTGGCATTACAGGCGACCTTCGTTAATTCTAAACTGCTGTCTGCTGCTCCGCACTCTTGTATATGGAACAGTATAGGATCGCAACAATGACTGGGATATGGTGCTGGGATATCTCTGCAGTTCTCTTCTTTTTTGTTTTACGTCTGTCACAAATGCGGTATAAACGCTGACAACACGAATCTCCTTTTTGTAATTTTATTAATGATGTATAAACACAGATTAAATGCATCCAACAACCAAAAAACAAAAAAACAATTAGAATACGAAGCTTTTGTATGCAAGAATTATTAAAATTCAGAAGTACGCTGCAACCCATACAAAGAATGACTACGAAACTTTCTCAATTCAAGAATTAAGATTCGTCACATCATCACACCGTTATTGAAAATTTAACGCGGCAACATGAAACGTTTGCTTTAATTGTTCATTGTCAAATCCACTGTATTATTCTTATTTTGTCAGTGGTTGCTTACCGTGCAAAACATCAGTCGCTGACACCATCATATCTTCACTAGTACACGTTCGTGTGCCGCATTAACTATCGCTAGCATTAGTGCAAATGCAATGCGTGGTGAAGATGACGGCTCGTGCGGAGAAGGCGAAACCGGTTGAGAATAGGGTCTTGCCCATTCCATCACGCTGGGTCCAAAAATATTATTGTTTGAGCTCAGCACACGGGAAGTGGGTAAGATCCTATACAAAAAAATTTGGTTTTGACGATAACACGTCCACATTGACTTCATTGTTGGTTAAGAAAGGAACTTGGTCAAAAATCGTTAGTGTCAGGCACAAGCTGAGTACGGCGAGTTAGCTCGTCCCTCCTCTCACCGTTCGATGACAAACGATATACATTAGACGATGGGAAAAATACCATAGCGATTGGTCATTATCATACGGTTACGTTATCGGAGTATGAAGACGATTTCGACTCCAAAGGGAATGTGATTAGCGATGAAAAACGCGACGAAAAAGTTCATCTAGCGCTCGAAACGATAGTGTCCCAGAAATTGACGCTGTGAGGAAAACTGAGGACAGTTGGAGAAAGAAAAGTAGGTCTCGTTACACTCAGTGTTAAAAAAGCCAAAGCTAGATAAAGCCGCAGCTGCTAAGAGAAAAGCTCGCAATAAAGAAACTGAAGAGCTGTAGTTTTGCCACGCTCCCAGCCGAAGCCATGGCGCCAGAAGGTTAGAGAGACAATTTTGCTAGGTAGATCCCATCGGAAATTCCTAGGTTCTTTTACATGCCACAATCGAAATGAGCATGAAACATCACAGGGCTATTCTCTTCCCTAAAATGCCAGGGTTAGCTGAGGCCAGACTCGAAACCGGGACCTCTGGCACGTGAGACGGTCACGCTAACCACCAGGCCACCTTACCCCGTAGAAACAGATGAGCAGAGAAAGGAGACATTGTCAAAAAATGCTGCTGCTGAAAGAAGAAAAGAGCAATGTTAAACAGATGACCCCGCAACGCAAAAAACCGTAATTGATTTGATAACAATTAATGCAAATCCCGCTAAACTCTACGAACCCTGTCTCTCAAGCCATCCAGCACACCTTAGAAAAAATATAATAAAACACCTAATACTACTACAGTAAATACATCGGTTCCGACTAATGCGGTAAAGGTCATTACATCGCGTGACTTCCGGTAAAAGTGCTAGCAGTTGAATGTAATACATTTACAATACGAGATTACCATAAATTTTCGTTTGGCTATCGGGTGGAGTTGTCCGTAACCGTATCGTATTTTCCCTCTGCTACTGACATCACGTGACTTCCTGTCAAAATACAATCTTAAAAATTCCCTAATTGTGTCACCGGCACACCTGTGTAACGCATTACGTTTCAATGATAAAACGCTGCACGTTTAAACGTACGAGGTTACCTCATATTTGTGTTCGGCTACCGGGTATGCCTGCGACCAAATCGTATTCCCCCTCTACTAACGAGCCATGGAATCCTCATGAAATACCCCCATGCACTCCCCTTCCCCTCTCTCACTGGCCCCTCACAGAGGCATTACCAACAAATTTCTGCAGATCGAGCTAAAAACGTGAAATTTGGAACACAAGTCATTCTTGGCATTAGAAATCGAACTAGGTATGGAACCCCCCATGAGATAACCGCCAAGACATCCGTCCTGTCCCTTACCCCCCCCCCCCCCCTCCATGATTCTGATGATCAAAAGTTCTTCCTGATCGTTCTAAAAACTTAAATTGGGGTATACACAAGTCATTCTTAGCATTGAAAATCGAGCTAGATGTGAATTTCCGTGAGATACCCCCAGACGCACGCCTAGCACTCCCGTTTGCGCATTGGTCACACTCGACTTACTCACTGTTTCTTTTTGCGGGGGGTTGACCCTCCTGAATGTTATTGGTGTCGGCGGCCACTTACGGTCCGGCACTTCCTTGTTGATTGTTGCCATCTTGATGGTTTTCGTCGTCGTTTCCATCTTCCGCATGACATTGTGCGTCAATTGAGCGATAAGTCTGTCCTCCTGTCCGGTGTTTTTCAATTTTTGCAGGAGGTACAGATGTATGACAAGATTTAGATTAGGGGTTTGAATAATATCTCTGTAATGTGTGGTGCAGTGGCAACCCGGACCACTGCACTGTGACTGAGGTTGGCGCTAATGACCAAGCTGTCGACGCGCCATTAAGCCTCACCTCCCCCCCCCCCCCTCTAGCACTCCCCTCCGTGCTCCCTTCGTGAGGCTGAAGACCACCAAATTCGTGTTCGTGTAGATCGAGCTAATACATCGAACAACACACTCACAGACTGCATACAGATTTAAGAATGACTAATTTACAAAACCAAATTTATGAAGCAAAAATTGTACAAATTTACTGCTGGCGTGCTTTAACCCTTTTGTATTCAATTATTTAATATTACATATTCTGTAATTTTATTCGGGGGTGCACGGTTGTGTTTCATGGGGTTCCTACGACTGGTGCTAGAATGACTCGTGTACCATAATCATGCTTTCAGCTTGACCTGCACAAATTTGCTGGTCATCAGTCTCATGGAGGGGACACGGGGGGGAGGGAGGAGTACTGGGGGGGGGGGCCTTTGGGGTATTTAATGGGAGTTCCATAGAAATTTGATTTGAGTTGTGTACAAAATGTCATGCTTTTACATCAACCTACATGAATCTATCGGTCATCAGCGTCAATAATGATGGGGCCCTGTGGAGTACCTCATGGGAGTTCAATAGCTTGTTCGATTTCTACTGCTAAGAAAGATGTGTGTACCTAATTTCATGATATTAGGATTATCAGAATATGTTGGTGCTCAGCACTCATGGAAGGAGTGGAAGGGCCTTGGGGGTTATCTCAAGGGTGTTCCATGGCTTGTTCTATTTCCACTGCTAAGAATGCCTTGTTTAACAAATTTCATGCTTTTAGCTCGATTGGCAAGAATGTATTTCACATCAGTACCCTGGAGGAGGTGCGTGGGGCACAGAATGACCTTGTAGATATCTCGATGGGGTTCCGTAGCTAGTTAGATTTGTCATGCTAAGAATGACTTGTTTGCCACATTTCATCCTTTTAGGTCCATGTGTATGATTTTGTTAACTGCTGTACTATACTTTTCTTGAATTTAATGTATATTAAAAGGAAATTACTTTTCAAAATTCTCCCAGTTTTTTTTTCATATTTTTGTTTGGTTTTGATCAATAGTCCCTATTGGGGTTTTAACAACAGGAAGCGAGTGAGGATTCAGTACTTCAATAAATTACTAAAACCATCAACAAACCATCTATTATAGTTCAACAAATTTGTCTAAAATTTCAGTAGACCCGTAATTATGTTTCAGTATTTGTAGTCCTAATAAAACTGAACCAAAACTGAAATGAGCGTTTCGAAAGTCTAGCTACCATCGTTTTTATTATTTAGGAAATGTACATTTATTTGAAGAATAACAGTGGTAGCTGATTACTACCAGATTTTTGGTGCGCGGTATGCCATTAGAATCAGTATCTCTACTACAAACACCACTTGAGCGTTATAAATGGGATAATTAAAGTTAATAACATTCGGGTGACAGCTTGATGTTGACTCCGAGAACTTCACCATTAATCACAAAATTCAATAGTTCCCTTGCACGAAATGTCCCGTACGAAAGTGGACAATACCACTTGAAGCTCCAGACCAGCAGTGGTTAAGTAGTCGGGCAAGGTTCTTTGTTTATGCTACTCGGGCCTTTGGTGTAACTGTCACACAGCGTTCTTAAAATGATTAACGAATGGAAGTTGGTGTAGCCACAGACTGAGTGAATTTCACTCATTTGTTGTCTTAACCAGTTGTGGTGTTGTCAACCGTGGTAACCATGCTAGACAAATGATGTGGCACTTGATGTGGACTAAATGGCACTGGCATTTCCAAACTAAAGTTTTAAACTCGTATGAACGCATTATTGTAAAGTTGGATGAAAAGTGAGCCAAAAAATGCTTAATTTAAATTTATTCCTCCAAATTTTTTTCAGAACCTACCAAAATTTATAAAGGAAGTAGTGACAAAAATATACTTCATTTATAACATAATTATCTCTGGCTACGTTTATTACCTTCCTAAACTAGGAAACATGCTTTAGGCCATTACAGACATAGCGGATTCAAATTTATTTTAATTTCTATGCCTTTGCCATATTTGTTAACGGCATTGAAAACTAGGAAACAGGCTTTGGGCGTATTGTAGGAGGTGCGGATAGAAATTCATTGTACATTTTTATTCACTTTCATTTTAATGAATTTGCAATGTTTGTTGGTGTTCCGTCGTTAAGCTGGCAAAGAGCGTGCCGCCAACAATAATGCTTACATTGTTTATGTTTATTGCAGAGTATCTTTCCCAGATTTAAAAGATTAATAATAAAGCATTTAACTGCTAGCCAAACAATCATCAGTAACGAGAGCACTTCACAATAATAATAAAGATTCAAAAGATCAGCGGCTCCCTGTACCCCTTCTACGACAATGTTGAAGCATGCACCTCTGGCACATACTACATCTGCGTAAGTTACAAGTTGAAATTATCACAATTGTAGGTCCAACGGTATTAGCTCGGGTGTGAAGATAATATTTAACTGATTCTTAAGCTCTTTGGACTTTTAGGCCTAATGTTTAGCTGCCGTTTTAATTTCGTTAGCGCCGACAGAAGAAAAATTAGTTCTATTGCGTTGGAGGTAAAGCCCATTCATTCTTGCAACAAGGGACTGAGCGTTCAGTACCATAGCAACCGCAGGAATCTTGAAATTACTGGACGAAGCCATCTTGTTGTTCCGTGTTGCGGTATAAACACGTCGTCTGCTGTTTTATATACAGGGTGTTCGGAAATTGGTGTCAAATATTTTGAGGGTCCGCTGTGTGATCAAAGATAAGAAGAAAAAGTCCTATAAACATGGGTCCGGAAATGCACCAGTCTTTAGTTACA
>JAHWFP010143880.1:0-12094 GCA_023313725.1 Lithobius niger | reverse complement strand
CGGCTCGGCTCGGCTCGAATTAAAAATGTTCTACTCGCACATCCCTACTTTCTACAGTAGTCGGCGACACCAACTGTCAGAAAAAATTGTGCAGTAATCCGTTTTTATCATATGGTTACCCACCTGTTTTTTGGTTTTTATTGATGGTGCATTATCCTAATGATTTAGCTATGTCACCAACGAAACGGTCTCATCGAGACAATTAAAATGGTTTATTGGAATGTCAAAATCGATCACAAATTGACAAAACGGTAGAAATTTGGCCAAAAGTTGTTCATTGCAGCCTTCAACTGTCCGCAACGTATTGTCGCGCGTCACGCAGATTCTACTATAGGGCTGGTCGCATTTTACAACCACTTAGCACACAGTCGCATTTTACTAGATGAGTTGGTGTGCATGTGTACAACCATCCCAGATAGTAAACGTCAAAGGATTTTGAGCTATACCTACAAAATCTCTTCTATTCATAACAGGTTTATCGAAAATTATTGTATACTCTGGCACCCGTCCCTCGTGGGTGTGCGTTTTGTGGTCCCTCCTTTTCTTTCAATTTTTGACGAAAGACTCTTCACGGCCTACAAGCCGGTTCTTTTTCAGTTTGCTGCGCGTCTGTCGCCTGCTGCACGTCAGCCACCTCTCTGGCCATGCTTCTTTCGCCTGTTCCGCCCTTGCCTGGCCTATTCAGTCTTTCGCTCACCTGGACCTCTCTTCGCTTCATGAAAAAGCCAGGACTTGTCTTTCGCCTGACCTGTCACTGCATTCAAGCCTCTTCATTGACAACCTGGTGTCGACCGACTGTCTTCTTGCTGTAGCTTCAGCCACTCTCATATGGCTATTGCGTTTCGCCTTCCTGGAAGTTATTCATCTCCAGGAAGCATGCTGGACACTTGTTGCTGTGTTTCGCCTGTTGATGTCCTTTGCCACGTCTCCTGCTCCAACCCTTTGGATCTGGCTCCTGTCTTTTGCCTTCTTGGCTGCTCCTCATCTTCTATATGCATACTCAACACCTGTTGCTGGCTTTTGCTCATGTGACGTCCTGTGTCACGTCGCCTGGCCCTGCCCTGCAGTTTCAGCCGGTAGGATATGGCTCCCGTCTTTCGCCTTCTTTGCGGCTCCTCGTCTTCTGGATGTATGCTCGGCACCTATTGCAGTCTTTGTCCCTTCCGACATTCTTTGTCAGTGCGTGCACTTGGTCCCGACCAACAGCTTCAGCCTTTTGGATATGGCTCCCAGGCATTGCCTCATGTCCTGCATGCACACTCATCGTGTGTTACTGTGTTTCGCCTGTCAACTGACCTGGCCACAACCGCTTCAGCCATTTGCTTGTCTCCCGTCTTCGCCTTCCTGGCAGTTTCTTATCTCCTGGATACATCCTCATCGCCAGTCGCTGTCTTCACAGGTTCTGCGTCCTGCGCCACTTCGCTTCCTTATCTTCAGCCTCTGCCACTTTGATTCGTTCTTGTCTTTCGTCCGTAGTAGTTCTTTTTCTCCGTACACGGATGTTCTCACCTGTTGCAGTCTTTCGCTTGTACGACATCCTTAGTCGTATGTCTCCGTTCCTGACCTGCGGCTTCCAGCCACTAGACTATGGCTCCCATCTTTCGCCTACCTTAAAGGTCAACCCGTTTCCTGAATAATTCCTCTCCGCCTGTTGAATCTTTCATTATCTTCATCCTGCGGACAACGAACACCATGCATGATCAGTGCTGCTTTTCTACATTACGTCACCTTTGGTCTCGCCTTCTGCTTGGTTGACTCAGCGCCTGTTTTGGAATTTGCTCCCCAGCTAGCTTTATGAACACAAGACCTTCTCACCAATCTTCTTCTCTCGTCAAGGGTATTCCATGTCATCTCGCTTCTGCAGTTTGCCCGTTCCACACTTTCTGGCTCTGGAGGCTGTCCCTGATATCTCCTGCCTCCCTCTCTTGGATAAGTGGGAGGGGGTATCCTACTACCACAATGGAGTGTTACTTATACTTCTTGGCCAACATCCGTCTCTACTACGTCTCTTCACAGTGCCTCACCATTTTCAGGATTTTTCTGCCTGCTTGTATAGATTAAGGAAAATTGAAAATAAGCCATCAGCGAAAATTATACACAAGAAATAATGTAGTTCAGTAAGCCACCTTTATGCACTTATGTTTCGTCGGAGTGGCATGACCCGGGTTCATGCCACTCCGACGAAACGTAAGTGCCTAAAGGTGGCTTACTGAACTACGCTATTTCTAGTGTATAATTTTCGCTGATGGCTTATTTCCAATTTTCCTTAATATTATTTACAGCGATTTGTGTCTATTTATTTCTGCTTGTATAGGTCACGGCTTCGACTGCTGTACGTTAGTTAGTCCTTTCACCAGTCTCCATTTTGTCCAGGACAACGCTCCTGTTCAACCTAGTCATCTTATTGTTCTTTCATCTTTTCCTGTCCTCGCCTTCAACCGACTTTTCACCGCTCTATCGTTTTTTTCTGGTCATCTTTCCCGCCATGCCTCCACCCCGGCGCACACCTCTTGCTGCCCACAGCGTTGCCTGCCCTGGTCGCCAGACGGCACCACCTTCTATGTCCGCTCCAGGCATATTTCCAGTCTTTTCCCATCTTTCTGTTTCACTTCTAATGACAGTCTCATCACATGCCGCCACAGACCCGAGGAGGTCGGAGTTCTCTATATCCTTCCTCAATTTCAACCGCACATCCCATGATGGCCGGTTTGTGTGCTCTCTCCTCGTATTTCCTGCCACTGCCCTCGTGTAGTGCCCCACGATTAGATCCACATTCGTCATGCCAATGTCACCAGAAGTGTGAGTACTTTTCTTGGCCATATGGTTCGTTTATATGACCATTGATCCTGCTGCATGGCAGGTGATTCTCGCTGAACAGGCCAAGTCTTGGCGTCGTCTCGACCAGATTAACTTAAGAAAGAAGCAGAGCATTCTTCAGGATTTGTTCCTCCCGCGAGTAAATCATCTAAACAACATCGTCACACTGACTCACTGACAGCCACTTCACACAAAAAACTTCTGACTTTTATTATGCTACCATGTTCATATCATGGTGCATCGTCCTCCGTCCCATCAACTTCGATCATCTCCGCAGTCTTGGCTTCTAGGCATTTTAAATCCTTTCTTCCTTTGTCAACGGAGACATCGCACCAGGCTTCCTCAACCAATGCTTCGCTTCAGCAAGAGTCCACGTTTGCTAAAGTCCCCAAGTTCCCCCGTCGAGTTTCATCACGTCACGTTGCGTCTGTCCGTCCTTCATGTCAGTTCCCTTCTGCGGCACTGGACAAATCAACTTTTTCTCAACTGCCGCACGACCATGACACGCCCCCCCCCCCCCCTCTACCGCCTCTGCTATCATCATCCGCAGCATTTATGCCTACACCGCTTTCACTTTGATCCCTGTTGTATCAAGTGCCCCTCCTTTCTCCCTTTCCCCGGGCTACTTCCTCAGACTCATCAGTGTTACTGGATTCTGCTCAGTTGATCTGTTGTCTTGCCATCGTCTGCTCTTTTGGCACTGTCTGGATACAAGCGCTTCCGGAACCCGGACACCAGGAACCCTCGCGCCAGTCTACATGTCCCTTCGACTCAGGCTTCGAGACACTATCGGCCGTCCAGCCTTCTCGACCTTCATCCTGTTCTGCCCAAGTTCTTCCATCTGCATGTATTGTTCTTTTGTCTTAAGCCTCATTATCATATATTCCGGCATCCACTCCGGCCCTACCGGTTCTTCGCTCCGACACGTTCTCAATGTCTCGACCTCTGCCACGCCTGCTTCCTCTGGTAGTGCACCTGCCGTTCCACCTGTGGACGATGCTGCCTCTACACCTTCCTTCTACAAGAACTTTCTTTGATAATCGATTTAAAGACTCGCTTCTTGCCAACGCTAACTTAACGCCCAATTGACTGTTGGCCGTTAGTCTTAGTTTCGCTCCAGTAAATGCGTCTCTTAAGTGATTTTTTTCTACAAACAGTTAAAGTCAAAATTTCGAAAAGTGGAAGCTGAAACGGGAGCAATAAATGTGCAATCTTGAAAGTAAGGCTCAAATCATCCCTAATCTCCTGCATTTAAGACTTGCTGCTTTTGTATTTTGCCCCTGGGTCGTATTGTTGACCTCAGGGCCGTTTTTATTGTGTTCCCCCATTCCCTAACTCCGCAATGGGGAAGCAAGGGCAGGACAAAAAGGGCATTAGTGTTTGAAGGAACCTTGTTTTGGGTAGAGGGGCAAGGGCATGTGCCCCAATATGCATACACTCTTGAACTCATCCCTAATTAGTAATTATACCTTGGGTGACACGCCCAGTTAGTGTGTCGTCCAAGGTTAAAAAGTCCTCAAATGTTTGTCTATTTGCCCCTTTTCTTCGTTTATCCTCCCCACCCTTTCCTTCCTGAAAGTCAGCTTACGCCCCCTATTTAGTTTATACTGCTTTTCGGTAAATAAGATAGGGCCTACCAGTGAAGATTCGAAGAATAAAATCAGTTGTAAAAAAAATGCCTTGATGCTGGTATCCCTAGAATTCGTTCTTTACTTGCATCACCAGGGCCAACTCGTCAATTTTTTTTTTTGGGGGGGGAGCAGAGGAGAGGGGACCTACGGTCCAGAATTTGAGATACAAAGCGAAATGGGTGAACCAAGCATGTAAAAAACATCAAATTACGAAGGGCACCTGGTTGGTTTTGGTTTCTATTGCCTAACCGAAATTCACATTACCTGCATTTCTAGCATTCTTCTTCTCCCATGCTATTAGTCTAGAGATTAGAAGTTATTGTGCCGGCCAGCCACGTGGTCCAGTTCGCATGCGCATCTCTTTTATATAAAAGTATTGCGAGTGACCGTATGCCATCTTTTATCAAGGACTGTAGTAGCGGTCCTCAGCATGAATTTCCATGTTAAACCTCAAACTTTGAACTCCTATAGTTTCGCCCATAATTTACATAGAGCAACGAAATTCAGTATTTGGGGTCATGTCGTAATTCTTTTACTGCATTACAAATTTTAATGACTACAATCGAACCATTTGGTCTTCCATGGTATGGCCATTTCTTGTTGTTGGGACTCTGCCCTCACCTGGAGATCGGACCACTGAACTGATTTTCAAGTTCTATGGCTTAAAACGCAGTTATGGACAAGGCCTTGGGCCTTCCTCTTGCTATTTTAATGTAACTACAATATTTTTGTGAAGGAAAGCCAAATGGGCTAGAAACTTTGCTTTCACCTAGAGATTGAACCAATGAACCTATTTTCAATTGTTATAGCTTAAAATGCAGGTATTAACAACAACCTTTTTGAATACAATTTTAATGTGACTGAAGTATTCTCGTCGGGAGAGCATTTATTATTGTAGAGCACTGGGCAGAAATCAGTAAGTGGACTAAAAAATTTTTGCAAATTGAGCGTGAAATTTAGTGTATAAGTTTTTCATAGCAGTAAAAATCGAAACAGCCATGGAACCCCCATGAAATACCTCAAGTGCCTCCAGCATCTCCCCGCGGCCCCCCCGGGCTCCCCCACCACCCCCTCCCTGAGGTGCTTGGGCAACAAATTCTAAACCCTCAGAACCCCCCCTGTGCCCCCTGCCAGAGACGCTGAGGCAACAAATTCTAATAGATCAAGCTAAAAACATAAAGAACGGTACACAAATCATTCTTAGCAGCATAAATCGAATCAACCATGGGACCGCCATGATATAACAGGCCGGGGGACGACGCAGTATTGCAAAGGATGAAGGACTGGAGCTTGAACGGAGGGAAGAGATAGCCATAAAGGTGGTCCCAGGATAATTTCAGTGATTCGACTGCCCAGGCCCAGCTGTCAGAAACCGGGCTTACGAAATGGCGAAGTTTGGCATTGTGTCTCGTAGCGAAGAGGTCTATCATGGGACGACCCCAAATGCTCAATAGATATTTGCAAATGGACATCTTTCGAATCTATTCGCCGGTAGGTATGGAGTGGCTAGACAGGGAATTGGCGATCATATTGTGACTTCTTGAGATGTGGAGAAGCAGGATTATCGTCCCAAGGGAGATGCAAAGGCAAACGTTTGCTGATTTCAGCTCAAGGAGGTTGCAAGATCTCGTCTCGCCTTCCTTTCGGAGATAGGTAATGGCCATTGTTTTTTTGGTATGGAATTGAACCACCTTCCCTGACGTAATGCTGTGAAAATGGCAAAGGGTGTAGAGAACTGCCCCGAGTTCGAGGACATTGATGTGATCAAGTTCGTGGGGAAGCTAGAGGCCAGAGACCTGATGGTGGGCAATGTGTGCCCCCCAGCCTTGAGGGTGCCATCTGTCAGACGGTGCAGACTGGGAGAGGTTAATGTAAAAGCACTGATTGGGTCAGCGTAAGAATGGCCTTCCATCAAAGAACAGTTGGCAAAGGGACACGTCTTTGGAACCATTCGTGACAGCGGGATGCTCCACTGGGTTGTGCGGGTGCCTGTTCCATTTGTCAATACGAAAGTGATGGAGCGGTTGCGTCATCCACATGCCATAGGGTACGAGCAATTTGCTGATGAGGGAGTTGAGATCCGTCAGCGTGTAAGATGAATGGCGAAGGAAACTTCTGATCCTTGACAGCATGTCGGTATGAGGAGGACATAACTTGCCAAACCAGGTTGAAGAAAATGCAGAGGAAGACGAAGGACTGGGAAGGAACGAGGTGACAATTCTTGAGATTGACCCCAAAGTATAATTGCCGAAGGAGGTGCAGGGTGAAATCTTAACTGCAAAGGAGCTCAGAGGAATCCTGATGCAGAAGGAGCCAGTCGTCAAGATAGGCTCTTGCACTATTCTGGTGCTGATGAAGTGTTGCCATATGGGCTTGAGAATGGCTGTGATGATTCTTGGTGTGGCATTGAGACCGAACAGAGGGCATAGGAATTAGAAGACTGTTTCGTTGTATATGAACGAGAGAGGTGGTGGACAGAAGCATGTAGCAGGATGTGTGGGTAAGCTTCCTCGAGGTCGATTGACACTGTCCGGTCCTCTTTGCGAATGGTTTTGAGTGATGAATGGAATCGAGGAAGTCCATCGTGAAGTGAGAATTCAAAATTCGTTGGTTCAGAGGTCAAAGGTTGACGATGAGTCTGTAGCCGCCTGTTCGCTTCGGGCAGAGGAAGATGGAACTGTAGATGCCGGGATGAAAGGGATCAGGACATTCCCAAATTGCAGTCTTGGAAAGAAGGTCCAGAACTTCGGACATTAGCTGGTTGCTAAGAAGGGGGCAAAGGACCATGGTGGTGGGGAGACAAGCGGCAGTTGGCTGGAAAATACTGGGAGCAACCCGCCGCGTACAATCGAGAGGACGTTTAGGTCAGAAGTTAGCGATTGCTAAGCCGGGAGGAAGTGGCAAATACGACCCCTTACTGAAAGGGCCAAAGACGAACGTTATTTATAGAACCAAGATCGTTGTTTGGGTCTTCAAGAAGCGTAGCGGAAACGACAGTCTGGGGTAGAGCTTTGTCCTTGGGAACGGCCTTGCCCATTCCAGGGTTCTTGCTCCGAAAGGGCTGGGCGTCTAAAGGGGGCAGGCTTGAATAGTTTGCATTGTGATTGCCTTGAGAATCCGAGAGGTGTCAGGTGTCCTTGGCACCGCTGCGAAAGGGACGAGAGTTTGTCTTATTAAAGAAATGAACCTGCTGGGATCGAGGGGCCTTTGGTTTGTGGGCTAAGTCTAGATGCAGAGCCAACTTGGGGATAAGACCACGAAAGAGCGTGTCAGATTCGTGGAGTGGTTGATTTCGAAGTTCGTGGTGTGTGGAGTCATTGAAATTGGAAGCAGTGTCAAGGGCGACATCTAAAGAAGAAGCTAAGAGTTGAAAAGCGCCTTGGTGAGCCAGTTCATGGAGTGGAATGTAGAGAAGCAGCCCTTCCGAAAGACAAGGCTGATGAGGAAAACCAGCCACTTAGCTTCTAGTTGAGTCAATTCTGAAGAGACTTTTTCACACAGTTTATTTGCAGCAGTGTGAAGGATGTCAGCTGGCAACGTTGGCACGAAGGCCTAGGCGAAGGAGACGGTCGTTGTCTTTGAGAACTGATTAAGTAACAGACCTTTCGAGGAATGAAAAGAGCCATGCAGAAATCCATCTAAACTTCAGCCGTGAGGAACTCATAAGTTTCGAAGTTTCTTGGGTTGGCAGCTCCATCACCAGTGGAATGAAAAAGGAAGTTTATTGGCCAGGACTAGGAGGTGGAGGATCCTTATCTAATTCCAATGAGTCACCTTTGCCAAGGAGCAGTCCCCCATTGCGAAGGAGAGTTGTGAGCAAGGTAGTTGACTGATCCAGGACCGCATGTTACCGAGGAAGACGGTCACGGAATCTAAAACTGAAGCCAGTGGAAAGACCCCGGTTCTTAACGGGATTCACAGTAGGAGACAAAAGATTCTAAAGAAAACAAGAATAATGTACTCGACGATTTTTAGAAGGGCAGAGGGATTTCTGAAGTATCTAGGTCATCAGCGAAGAAAGCGGTGAAGTGAGCGTGTCGAGAGTAATTGTCGCCAGAAACCACTGAGGAATCGCTGTCGTCGGCAATGGTGACTGGTCGCGAAGGCCATCAAAGGAAGGCGGAAGCAGTGGCTGATGGAAGACGAAAGTCGACTTGCTGAATGAAGGCGAAGGATCCCGTGTGGACGAAGGTGAGCAGCAATAATGCAAAGATCCAGGAGCACTGAGGGAAGTACATTGTCGCTTGTGAGCGTCAATGTTAGAGGTGGCAGTGGAGACCCAGTATTGAGTATATTGACTCGCGGACAAAGGACAAGCTGAGGGTTTCTGCTTATAACTGAAAGAGCGAAGGGCATTATCCATGAGCAAGTATATCTTCTCCTGGGAGAAATGCTTAGTTGCAATATCAACCCTCGCAGAAGGCGGATGGCTTGACAAACAATGGGACGATCTTGAAAGATCCAGAAGCGCCACCGAAGAGTGAGCCGAACAGCGTTCGTTGGCATTGTGGCGGGACTTGACTTGAAGCTTGTGAGTCCAGAGCAGACCTCCTTGGCCTTATAGAATTCAGACTGAAGCGAGCAAAGGTCTGGAGGTGGGGCCTCGACCTGAACACAGGGAACAGGTGACGTTGTGGTCATTTACAAAGTAGCCCCTTTGGGAGGTAAAGGTTGGGTAAGCGAAGGGCACGGTGAACGAGAGCCACCAGACGAAGGGCATGTCCAGGCGAATGACAGCAAGCTGCGGAATTGTGGAAAATCCCGGTAGTGGTGGTGACATGACGTTCACCGGAACAGAGGACAGTGATGGTGGCGGAGTAATAATCTGAGCCGAAGCTACCCTGGGCACGCCTTTGGCACACGGCATGTCAACGAAGGTTGACGGAATAGCAGTAGCACAGACCACGTTATTTTCCCTTTGGAGTAACAAAGACGTCCTAACGTACGGCCCGTAGAGAAGAAAAGATGTCATATGGTCACTTGCAATGCTTTTATAGGGGGGGGGGGACATAGTGCATGCATGTGCTAGAGTAACAGCATTGGAGAAGGAGAATGCTAGAATTCCAGGTAATGTATATTTCGTCAGTATATAGCAAGGATTTTTTTACTGTGTTAAAATTTCTTTAAAGTCTGATTACGTTCTAAATCTATAAATAGATAAATCTAACTCAATAAAACGAAGTCAGGAGAATTAATTTCCTCATGAAAGTAATTCCCGTCGTTTTATTTTGCCTTTCTGTGCAAGTTAAATGCAGCACAGGATCGAACGTTGTTATTATTTCCACGTTTGTTATTGTGCTACTTACCAATGTGCTACTTACTATTGTGCTACCTAACCATTGGTGCCTTTGAAAATTGACTTAGGTAACGCGCTGTTGCATGCAGGGGTGCAAAATATGGCAGAACGCTAGAACGAGGTTCGTGGGAAATTTCAGAGAACTGTGGAAATAAATTGAAAAAAATGGCTTGCCTACAGAGTGAAAGGCTGTGGAAATTTGAAAATTTGTAGGAAAATTTTGTGGGATATTTTGCCCAGTAAGAATTTTATGCACCCCCTGGTTGCATGTACTAATTGCGTCGGTCGTGTGAGATGTCACGTCATAATCCCCTGCTCTAGCTTAATCTTAAACGCTTGCCTGTACAAATGTCCTTCAAATTACGCTTCAGGCAGTACCCTAAACAACCAAACAAACCCTGGTCACCGAGCGTGGTTCCTGAGGGTAACTGTGGGGATAGGGGGCTAACGAGATAGAAACAAGGGGGGGGGCCGTTGCATTTATTTGCATTAATTTGCTGCGTCAGGTGGATGAGTTTATGTTGCGTTCGGTGCAGGGTGGAAGAAGGTTCGGCGTTATAATGCTACAAATAAGGTTCAGAAATTAGTGATTTCATCTTTCAATGTATCTTAACAGCACATACGTAAACAAACTCCTGCTTGCTGTTGAAAATAATACTGTTTGTAGTTTATTGGTGTCACGTGAATGAGCATCGATACGATGACGAATCGTTCTAGTGACGATTTTGGGTTAAAATGATACTAATTCGTGTTGTGTAGAAGCAACGAGACTGGAACGAGACTTACTTTTACTTGATCCAACCAGGTTAATTTTCGAAGGCACCCCTTTCTTGCCTCGGTAATGGACGCGCGCCGATAGCTCAAATTTTCACCTAGTAATAGCGCCACTACGGACTCTAAGCGTCCTACATGAATTATTAAGTCAATGGATACCTCAGCTTCTTTCCTTCCTAACCTCCCTGTCCCTAACAGTCCTTCCTATTCACACCTATTTTGCATCAACACGAATCCTACAGAGATGCGTAAAGTAAGGAAAAGGCCAGCTTTGATGAAACCCTTTGAAACCAGCAGCTTGCATCTCAATTGGCCTTGGCCAATCCCGGACCAAGCGACCGAATACCTTTTACTTCCGCATACGTGGTTAAGAATAGACAGGTAATTGACGTTCAGTAGCCACTGCCACATTGTAGGCCTACATTTTGTTATTTTCCGTTACTTTCTGACGTTAACCATGGACAGTAGTGCACCCGTTATCGTCAAACCGTTCGTTTGTCCTGAGTGCAATGCAACATTTGCAACGAAGGCGTATTTACGTATGCATAGTCGCGTCCATACTGGTGAACGACCGTACAAGTGTCACGTTTGTGATTCAGCATTTAGTGTCCATAGTTCTTTACGTAATCACATTTTAACTCACACTGGGGAGAAACCACATGCCTGCGAAGTTTGCGCGAAAGCGTTTGCTGAGCGGGGCACGCTACGTAAGCACATGATGACACATACTGGTGAAAGGCCGCACAAGTGTGCAGTATGTGGGTCCGGATTTTCTAAGCAAGACAGTTTGCGTAGACATGTTAGGACACACACTGGTGAGAAACCATTCAATTGTGAGACCTGTGGGAGAAGCTTTACGGATCTGGCCGGTTTGCGTAGGCACGTCAGAACGCACACTGGAGAAAAACCTTACAAATGTGATGTGTGTGGGAAAGCTTTTGCAGAGCAGAGTCCGATACGTAAGCATATGCGAATACATACCGGTGAGAAGCCGTACACGTGCACGGTGTGTGGGAAATCCTTTAACATTAAGCATAGTTTCGATAGTCACATGAGAATTCATACTGGCGAGAAACCGTACAAATGTGGTGAGTGCGGAAAAGCATTCACAGATCAATCCACGTTACGGAGACATACTACTATACATACTGGGGAAAATCGTTACAAATGCGAAACGTGTGGGAACGCCTTTTCTGAACTAGGGAAGTTACGTAGACACATGAAGATGCATAGTGTAGAATCTAAAAGCACGCCTGTGATTGTACAGAGTACCATTTATGAAGATGTAAACGAATCTTCCACAGTATCATCAAACTGTTCAGTTAGTATAGGTAAGGGCAAAAATGAACCTCTTACTTGGCAAAATTGTTCAGACAACAATAGCGAGGTTAAAAATGATGCAGAACAAGGATGTTTTGTTAACGAATCTTCCACAGTATCATCAAACTGTTCAGTTAACATAGGTACAGTAAAAAATGAACCTCTGACCTGGCAAAATTGTTCAGACATTAGTGAAGTCAGAAACGATTTGACACATCAAGGAAGTGCTGTTAACATCTGTGAAGTTAAAAATTAA
>JAHWFP010143879.1:0-25855 GCA_023313725.1 Lithobius niger | reverse complement strand
GGGGGGCCTCTCTCGTCCGGATATGATCTAAAAAACAATTTTTCTTCCATACCGACTCAACGTTTTTTCTCTCCGATGTGACACAGCTGCAAAGTAGAGATTTGGCGAAACTACTCGCCTCTCTGATGGCCGCTTAAATTCAGTGTAAAGCGCTTACAAACAACGACAACAGCTGCCAACTGCAAGAGCATTCTTGTCCCTGCTCTC
The DNA here is from genome assembly GCA_023313725.1 of Lithobius niger. Taxonomy (NCBI): domain Eukaryota; kingdom Metazoa; phylum Arthropoda; class Chilopoda; order Lithobiomorpha; family Lithobiidae; genus Lithobius; species Lithobius niger. Next base: position 25,648 of record JAHWFP010143879.1, on the reverse strand, counting down.
GAACAAATGGACCACTACGACGGGCATCGGCTGGTGGAGACATTTCGGACAGCCACTGCTCACTCGAGTCTATCCAACATGATGACTTTATATCTTCTGAGGATTTTAGAGTGGACCCCCCTTTTGTGCCAAACACAGTTTAACTTTTATTTCGTTTAGCAGTAGAGCGTGGACAGTGTTCGCCACTAATTTTCCGTTTTCGTGTCGGGGGAAGAAGTGAACGTGTTAGGGCGTGTTTACCCAGCGACACCTTCTGGCTCGCTGAACGCGAGTTGCGAATCGACCATTACTTATTTACCATTAGTTTCCAGTTTCTACTAACTGAATGTGGTAATAGATAACAAATTAAATGTATTATAAATAACAACACGATCAAGAACAAAATGTGACAGTAATTTTAAACATTGCTACTACAACATATGTTGTCATTTTACGCTCTTCCGTAAATTTGCTATTGTCACACAAAGAACAGCTTCTAGAAAAGGATCAGCTGCTCACAGAGAAAATTCAAAACCTAACATGGCGTCCATTTCAGGGTTATCGAATCGAAAACAAACCTTCGAATGCTGGCATTCAGAAATGAGTCGGCTTGTGCTGCAGTAAAAATAATTTGTTTTCATGTTGTCATAAATCGACGCTATCGTGTTGCATGCAGCGTACGTCGTGTCGCGAGGCATGTGGAGGAGATCTACGTCCGCGTTGTTGCCAAGGTTACTACGTATAGACAACTCGAATACAGGCAAGAAGCAGCCAGCAGATTTAGAATTAAACAATAAAAGCCAGTGAGCGAGATGTTCATAAATCCACCCTTAGTGTCCCAAATTAACATGGGCTAAAAAATACTGTACGCTATTCACGTTTAGAGCTCGTTTATGCGACGACTCGCATTTGCAGTCTCGCAGCTGTAATCTAGAAATCTCCTGAATCTACATGGCGGCAGTTTTGCTCTGCCGGCTAGCAGCAAAAACAGTCAATAATGTGAGTTCAGAAGCAACTTGAAAATTGTTTCGTCAGGTCGAATTCTTTATCTTATTGTGACGGATTGTAAGACTGCAAGCTTTTACTCAAACTATGTCAGATTTAGCTACAGGCAGCGTTGTTACTATGGTAATGGCACCTTTGCCATAGCGATTAAATTCTCGCTGTGAGAATGAAAAGGCACGTTGTTGAATAACGCGCCTTTATATTTGTTTACGTTCAGGTTAACAATCACTGTACTGAATTGTCTGATTTTCTCCGTTAGTGGGCTACATTATCCTTATCATAAGACTTATAGGTTGGGTTTGTTGTAATTTGTACAGGATTCACTCCAGAGTTATGTAAAATGTTTCAAAAGCTATTTAGCGTGGGATTCACGAAAATAGAGGATGCATGCCCTTTTAAAGTTATGAAAATGTTGAATTGGGTCATTCATTCGCTTTTCAGGAGTGCAAGTTCAAAATGTTACAAGCGCATTCATCTCCTGATGCGAGGCTTGTTTTGCTGGATTCACTCTAAGCAGCTATAACAAACTCCGTTTCCATTCGCCAAGTTAATCGCACCTACTAATAGTGCAAAGGTTAAATGAAAACTAGAACATTGCTACTTTCGGTAGCAATGTTCAAGTTTTCATTTAACGTCCAAAGTATTATTCGGTGCGATTAAGTTGGCGAATGTTTTGGTGTGTTGATATCACTCTTTTGAAGGGCCGAACCATTCAGAACTGCTAGGCCCCTTTTACCAGTTTTGGTGTGTTGATATCACTCTTTTGAAGGGCCGAACCATTCAGAACTGCTAGGCCCCTTTTACCAGTTTTGGTTTTTGATATGATATCACTCCTTATTTTTTGAATTGTGTATTGACTCAACTCCACTACATTGCAGATGTGTAATAAAGTGCCACGTCAACAAGAAATTGATTTTCAATAATTTGCTACTACCTTTTGCCTGTAGGCCGAACCATTCTCAACTTTGTCACCTCTTTATAAGTTTTTGGTTTGGTTTTAATTTTGTTGTAATTTGTTTTATTCAGTTAGATTTGGTGTATTGATATCACTCCTTTGAAGGGCCGAACTACTCTCAACTTGGTGGCCTCTGTACCAGTTTTTGGCTTTGTTTATTTTACTTTGCTTTTTCAGTTGGTTTATTTTTCGTGAATTGGACGTGAATACAATTTCTTTGCAACGTTGTTTAGATGTATCGTGATACACTAGCATGTGTCTAGGCACGCACGTCAGTACACACGTTCTCATTGTCCGAACTTTGGCCGTCCAATGAAAGACGATGTCGACAAAACTAAAAATAGTTATAACAATGTTTTCGTACTTACGCGCCCTCCCACGCCATCTCCGTTACGCCCCCAGGCTGTAAACCATGAAAGGTACGCAGTTCGTATTGTACTGCACCTATATTCATAGCTGGAAGCCTTCCCGTTATCTCGGTGGCGATGAATAATCACCCTATGGGATTTAACATGGGGATGAGCGAACTAGCTAGCTAGGAGTAACACCAAATTTATTTCGTATCATGTATCCGTACCTCCTTCAAAAATTAAATAGCCCGGGATAGGAGTACAGAATCATTGCTTGACACGCTATGTCTCGCGGAAGGTGGAAACGGTGACGAGCACCATCAAAATGGTGACAATCAACAAGAACGTGACGGACCGCGAGCGGCCGGCGATACCAATGACGTTCAGGAGGGATAACACCCTTAAAAGGGAGCAATGCGGGTGGTTGGTGTGGCCAATCCGCAAACCGGCTAGCACCACGATTTCCTAGCGACTGTGGCGACAAGCCAAATGCCATTCCTGGGCATTTGAAACCAAAGGCCGAGGGCCTACTGCTGAGCCGTACGGTCATGTCAGTATGGCTCAGCAGTAGGACCTCGGCCTTTGGTTTCTAAGGTCGTGGGTTCGATTCCCCGCTCAGGCAGTCTGACATACAAGTCCAAATGGCAATGTAAATAGGTTTGCATCTGTATTTTTTTAAACCTTTGTTGAACCTTTGGCTTTCCGTATTTAATTTTATAATGAGCTTTTTGCCTGGTTGGCGATCGAACTAAAACATTACGGATAGAGTTTATTCAAATACCTAAGTCCAAAATTTGTGTTTATGATGTCTTGAAGATAAAATAAAAGAGAATTTTTAGCTATTAAGGCAGCTTCAAATTGAAGGTGTCTTAATGGATAAAACGTCTCTTTTATTCCTCAATCCACGTTAAAGCTTAAAAGTGTATATTGTTTTTCAACAAAACCACTTAAAGGGTTCTGGGTTTACTTATTTTCTTTGAAGAATTTTTGTTAAGAGGAAAGAATAAATATGGTTCTTGCTCGTTGTAGGAATTAAATAAGTCGTGTGATTTAATGTAATGCTGAAAGTCGTAAAAAATCGAAAAATATCTGCTATCTTCCCAGAAAGAAAGTTCGCATCACTAAAATGTATAGTCAGGAAATTAAAATCATTCAAATCATCGCTTAAACCTCACTAAATTTCACTGGACATAATTCCCTTTAGAAATAAAATGCACAAAATAATTTTTTTTTTAATTAAAAGCTTCTGAGTGACGGATTTACGTCACTAATTCCTTTAGCCATAACACCTTTAAGGCAGGAGAATCCTAGTATAGTATTCAAATGAAAAAAAAATATTCAAAAGAAGGATTCACTTGGTTGAACGTATCTTTTTTTAGGCATGGAGACCCACTATGTCAGATATTAAAAGCCTTCAAAAAAAGGCTTCACTCACAGAGGAGTCACAACAATGTCACTGATCTATCTGCCTGTTAGTGGAGAATTGCCAGCGAAGAGCATCAAACTCGTTGAATTCTCAAAGGAATTAGCCGTCGTCTCCCCAACGTGTGCAATCTCATTCCTATTTAACTGTAGTGTTGAAGGTCACTGCAATATTTACAACACTAAACTTTTATTCTTTTATCTGTTCCTATTTTTCTTTTCGATGCCTATGGGGAAAACGTTGCACTGTAAGATACTAGCTAACAGGGGAAAAAATGACCATATGTGTTTTTTCCCCTCCCTGTGCTCAAGTTTTATGTTAGCTCCCAAGAGAAACAAAGAACCTTGGCCCAAGCAAGAGGTCTGAGTTTCGGACAGAAAGAAAATCACTCAGTTTTCGTTAAGTCACACACGCGAAAAAAAAAATGAAGAAAGGAACAATAAAAAAAAAACGGCAAAACTACGGCTCCCGCGAATCCATACTAACAGCACAATCCTTGAGTTGCCTTTTTTATTAATCTAATTTAGAAGATCCAATTTTTGAAGGGAGAAGTACATTTCTAGATAGTGAATGGAAAATGCTGGTCTTCCGAAGCGGCAATAGAATTCCACACGCATTATTCTTGAAGGCACGGAGTTAAAAGAAAATTGCAAATAACAGGGTTCCCACCAAACTTGGGAACCCTGGAAAACTCAGGGAATTTAAACTATGTTTGAAACTCAGGGAGAACTCAAGGAATTCTCTGATTTTTTGCAAAAAAACGTGGAAAACTCAGGGAAAAAATCACGATTTTAAATAATCTATATCCCATATAAAGCTTCAGCCTTTATAACACAAAACTGGTAAAATGTGTGAAAAAAATTCCTTCCTAAAATTAGCCTGGAAAATGAATGACTTCATCTACTCTGGAAAACCTGGAAAACTCAAGAAAATTGATTACAGTATTTTGGTGGGAACCTGAAAAACTGATTGGGCATTTAAATAAAGGTTGATGTCTCATGTTAGAAATGGCGTTGGTCTTATGTCATATGAAACTTCTAGCTGAGTTTTTGTTTTGCTTGTCGTTTGCTTCCTACATTCTAATTTTATTTTGCAAATTCATTAATGTTACAAATAACCCGAGTGTTTACCGATTCCTTACGTATTCCTCTCAATCTAATCACATGTTAGTAAGGATGTCAGTTGCATCACAAATCGCAGGAAGTGATGAGGAAAAAAGCATAAAGAGCAAACTACGATGAATTGTGTGGGAAGAGTTATCAACCGATGGTGGAGGGGGATTGAGACTTAATGGCGCGTCGACAGCAAGGTCATTAGCCCCAACCTAGTCACAGTGCAGTTCACTACAGTGGTCAACCGATGGTAATCCATTACGCCATTTTAGGAGAGCTATGATGTCGCTTGAAACGATTTTTCGCAAATTAATACAGTATACGCGTTTGCACTTGCAAATTGAGGTTCAAACCTGGGTCCACTTTGAAAAACAAATCAAGAATTTAGCTTTATAATAAGAATCTTTATTTCAGCACGAATATCAGGCAATGATTTTTAAAACTGAGCGTGCAAAGCCGATTGCGATAAATGGTACATCAAGTTGGCTTGGGGGTCCCTGTTATCCTTGACGCCTCTTTAACGAATCCACGCTGCTTTAAGTACTTTAAATTAGATTAAGGACTTCCAAAACAAGGTTTAAAGGGGCCGCAGCTTCCAGCACAGATTCATTGGGGAAGTCAATGAAGTTGAAACAGAGGTTCTGTAGCGTAGGACTGCGAGTTAATAAAGCATGGCACGTCTTTTTTTTTTAGCCAATATTGACTCTCCCTCCCCGATGTGACATTTTGTGACATCACCCTGAAAAAGTATGTTACGCTGTGTATCAACGGATGGTAATAATTCGAATGTTGACACACTGGACTAACTTAAGTACTGTTAATGATGAGACTAAGTCAAGAGTTACCTTTCTACCATTTTGGTCCAGGTTTAATAATTTGATGTTGATTCGCTCCCCCACCAATTGATACAGCTTACAGGATTTGGTGATGACTTCGTGACTAGGTGATCCCTAAATAAGTAAGCGAACAATTGGGCCTGTAAGTTAAAGGGGGGGGGGGGGGGGGAAGGTTCTAAATAAGTAGGCCGAAAATGATTTACACCAGGAATGGTTGGGGTTGATGGTTCCAATGCCAGGAAAGGCTTCACTTACTTACTACCCCCAGAGTTGGTCGTTAAGGGCAGGTAACAACTGGCATGAGCATACACGATACATCAAGACAGTGTGCATTGTTAGAAGAATAGGAACTTTAAATACATCAGTTTTAAACAATCAATTGTAGTAACAGACATTATCAAAAGCCAAAAAATAGAACATATGGTTATTGCAGGGAAAGGGATGACGGAGTGTTTGCAGCCAAGTGTCGCCAGGAGACGGCGCTGCCGGCGGAAGGAGTACCGTAACCGCACCGACGCACTGGGACCAATGACCAAAGGACAGGAGTCTCTCTTGCCAGCTCCAACCGACGCGCCGATGCGAAGTCCCGGAACCAGTCATGCTGCATGTGACGAACCCTGTCGATACAACTGATCTCATACCCCCTCCCCCCCCCCAAAAAAAAATTTTTTTTGGAGTGCAATTTCGTGAGCCTGAACAAACCTCTTAAACAGCTTTTTTTGTCTGCCATGAGCCAGTTTAAAATGACCAGCCACAAATAAGGGAAGAGGCGTTGTCAGTACTACACTTCAGTGGAAACGCACCAGTATTAGGTGTGAGTTAGGGGACAGCTGGTTGGAATGTCAAACTTTTCGTACACTATGTCACGTCACATGTGTTATCGGATGTCATTTGGCGAGACGAATGACATCGTGTGACTAATGTATATTCCCAATCTCAACACTCGTCGCTTAACGTTGACGAGCTCATTGATGACGTCATACTAGCACAGTTTAGGAACGCACTGTTAATATAGGTCTGAAGAAATTGAGCTGCGGAACAAGTTTCGACACATTATGTGCTGCACTGGCCCTATTTTTGCCTCCCAAACATTCACCTAATTATATACTGCCATCTTCCTGAAGCCTTCGACATCTTCTAGTATCAACTATCTAGGTGAAACTTAAAAACTTCTTCGTATTAAAAACACAAATCTTGGAAGGACCCAGCCATCTTGTTTTGCTTTTTTTGCGCATGCCAACTCAGCAGCTCTCATACGGCGCTCAATCCACGGGTGCTACGACGGGTGTTTGCTTACACTGCAGTTCTTATCACTGCAGTTTCGTTTCTCTTCGAAGAATACTGACGGGTTCAAACAAACGCGGAGCTTTCCAGCAACCTTACCTTCCCTGCCCCTAAGCACATAATTTATGTGAAGTATTAGAGTATACAATTTTGCCTTGCGCAAGTAATAAATGTATGTAAAAATAAAAAAATATGACGTCATATTTCGGTCCCTCCGTACGTCACGTTTTGTTACATCCCTCCCCCACCTCGGAGCATGACGTACTTTATGAATGGTCCTCGAGTCAGGAAAAACAAGCTAACCAATCATGTAGCCCTGTTGTGCACCAATCACGAAAACTGTCAACCCAGATTCGATTTCCGATTCGTTTTTCGGACCTAATTTTTGCTGGAAGTGTAAATGCATGATAAGATCTAGTTTGGGGTTTGTTCAATATCTCTGTAATGTGTGGTGCAATGGAAAATCGGACCAATGCACTGTCACTGAGGTTGGGGAACTAATGACCTAGCTGTCGACGCGCCATTAAGCCTCAACCCCCCTTGCTAAACTTCGCCCAGTCCAATTTTATGATTTTTTATTAGCTAATCGTATGCTGATGGAAAACGATTACTTTAACCGAAAACATATCAATGAATTTCACCTTAGTGTTACGAGTAACAATAACAATACAAACAGAAAGAAAAAAAATTTAGAAATGAGTATACCAAGCCAGTTGCTATAAAATAAAACAGGAAAGTTAAGAACTGTAAGGGTTTAGGTCGGAAAAAATCCACCCTATTCGGGGTTCACATCTGAATTAGTCGGTGTTGAGTGGTCAGCACACCAGTCGTCAGAATCGATACTCAGGTTCGGAATTTTTGAACGTACACTCGTCTCTGTTTGTACACTTAATGTGTGATTTAGCACTGCTGACAATGCCGTACTCAAGTAATCATCAATATATTTATTTCCTCACACACTGAGTCATACAACATGTTGAATATTCTAACCCTTTTTATATTTTTTTTCTCTTTCTAGAGCGCTTTTCCCGACTCACATCCGGGGAGTTGTATATATACGAGGTCAGTATGGAGGACGGATCCCGAACGTATCGCTGCAAAACTCGGCATCGATTGACGGGCGAAATCATTCTCAGCAGTTCGGGAAGATTAATTGTGACAGGTGGGTGTGTTTTACCAATTTTGGTCATTAAATATTCTGTCAGGCAGAACGACACGTTCTCATTTGAGGTCTACGGTTGGGAAAAAATAATAAAGTAATAAAATAATAAAAGATGACATATTTATTAACTGCAGGTTTCACGGTTGGATAACTGCGTGATGTGACGTCTACGAAGTTATCAAAAATAAATGCAACGTTCAACGAAATAGCAATAAAAGCACAACGTTGCAAGAGCGTGTACTTTGCAACAGCTGCAGCCAATATGGCGCAATAAAAGAGGCACTTTATGAAAGTAAAGTTTGTCGGCGGGAGGGCGGGGGTGACCTGGTTTCATCACAAAACGAGGGGTGGGTCAGAGGCCAATAATGGAATACTTAAGTGCCTGTACAATTGCTACATATATATAATAAAGAAATTCGTAGAATCAAGACATTTTAATTATTACTTACCATGTCGGTACCACGCGAAGAATGCAGCAGCGAATTAAACGACGCCATTTTGAAAACACGAGGTCTGTTTCTGTTGTTCATTTTTCCTTAGAGATTTCTGGCCATACCGAACAATACACTCTCAAAGTGTTGTTGGTAAATAAATAATTTTTGAAACAGACTGTGACATCTCAGAAAAGCTGTGAATTAGTTTCCTACTGATAAGAAACTTCACATGACTGTTGCTTAGCAGTGCCCAGAAGAATGTCCGATAAATATTTCATATCTCAAATAAATCTGCATAGTCATGAAGGTTGATGTCAGTTTTTACACAACTTTTAAAAAATGTGGTTGAGATTGATAAAAACTCGTGAAGCACTACGCACATATAAACGAACAAGGCAAATTATATTTCGAAGAAAAGAAAAATTTAAAGTAAATTTTAAAGAAAATTTTAAAGAAAAATTTTAAATTAAAAAAAAAAATGGACCAACACAGCACTGCAGGACGTCTTCGCATCGGAGCTGCCATATTGGAAAAATATGGCCGCCTCCATGTGAAGACGTCCTGCAGTGTAGCTTAGCTGAAAGCTGTAAGAGGATTTAAAAAGAATAAAGCGTACGGTACTAAAATTACACGGCCATTGTGAAACGTTGTGCGACCATTGTGATTAGTTGTGCAATTTTAGTAGGCTGTATTATTGTGTTTTTTTTTAATTCCTGCAGTGTTGCGTTGGTCCGTTTTAATTTTTAATTTTTAAATTTTCTTCTGATAATGAAGACAAACTTTTATTTTCTTCGAAATATAAGGTGCCTTGTTATTCGTTGAATCTGTAGTGCTTCACGTGTCTTTATCAATGATGTAAGTTTACGTCCTACATATTGAGACAATTTTGGGATTCCATGCAGTTACATGTAAAAAAATTCCAACGATAAACTCGTAGCTAACATTCCGTATATTTCTGTAGTGCGCGGACACGTAGGCACTGGACAAATAGGCACTCGGACAAATAGACACTCGGACAAATAGGCACCCGGACAAATAGGCTCCCGGACATACAGACACCAGACAAATAGGCATCAAGTTTAATTTTTTTTAAATTGGGATTGTTTGCCTTCAAATTGTGGGGAGGGGGGTGGACGAAAAAAGTTTGCTATAAAATGTTCGTAGGTCGAAGCGTTCAAAACTACTAAAGATTTGTTGGCATCTTGATTACATTAGCATCTCTGATGTTATGTGTTAGCCGTAGTGAGCGCGGCAGTGTAATTTGGAACATTAATTCACCACAAAAAAATTCGAAAGAATTCAAAAAGTCCCCCCCCCCCCCCCTCAACGGTGCTGCACGAATAAGTGTCCCAGGTTTAAAACATACAATACAGAATTTGAGGGCAATCTATCCCAATAATAAAAGAAACTCGGTGCCTATTTGATCGGTGTCTATTTGTCCGGGTGTATATTTGTCCAGTGCCTAAATCTGTCTGGAGTCTAATTGTCTGGTTCCAATGTGTCCTACATCCGTTTCTGCTGTTGTGTTTTATTGTGAGCAAAGCTCAGAGATAGCCGAGCATAATGAACAATACATTTGGAATTCCTTGATCAAAAATGGAATTGCGGCAGCTCCAAAACGTTGCAAAGTGGGTAAGAAACTATGTGTTGTTTAGTAATGTCCACAAGATTGACCGATCATACTCTGTGTTTAAATTTAATTTGTTTAAGGCATGAAAGTTTGTAAGAGTTTGGTTCCTGCAGTAAAGCTTAGGAATTTTGGTGTTCATGGTGCATGTAAAGGAACTCGAACGATCAATGTAGAGCTAACATTCCAACATTCCATACGATCTTTGCATTCTATATTGGATTTGCAGCTCTCGTATGTGTGTTGGGACGAAATTGAAGGAAAGCCAAACGCACTAATCTTACAAAATGTAACGCAAAATCTGTACACGAAATGTATTTTTCAATAAAATCGGCGTTCCACTGGAACTCGCAGATTTGTAATATTAGTAGTTTAGAGCTGAACTAAACACAATGGAGTCGTGGCCATTTAAGGCTGCCTTCTTTAGAGAAAGACAAATCGCTCTTTTAGAAGTACGTACGTAAAGATGAAAACCTTATTACCGTTGCCATTTGGACTAATATTAAGTCCAGCAAAAATTTTCCAAGGTTTAAACCCACCGTTTATGATCCTGGCTTGCCACTGTTAAACCAAGGGTGTATTGGGAATAACCAATGTAATCAAAGGATTAAACCATGGTAAAAGTGACCATGGTTTTCGAACGAGGTTTAATCAAGGGTAAATTAAGACCAACCATGGTTTAACCGAGGTTTAACCATGGTTAATCACGGTCCAATTTTGCTGGGGATGTCAGAAAGCCTAGGTAGGAATTGAAGCCTCGACCTTTAAGATCAAAGGCCGAAGTCGCTAGGCCGTTCTGACACGGGTGTACATTTGGGCTTGCCATAGGAAGGCCATGTTTTGTTCGTGTAAACACTGCTTAAAGCTTCGGTCTTAGGTCGCAAACGTCGAGGATTCAATACCCGCTCATTTAAGTCCAAACGGTAACGGAAATAGGTCTACACCCGGATTTAGTTAGGGAAAGAATTTTGGGGATTTGGGGCAGTGCGTCTATCAGCCCTGCTATTGGCATTCTAATGATACAATAACTACAGAGATTAGGAGGGGGAGTGCGTCTGTTACCATTGAGCATTAACTCAACCTAAAAGGTACGTTTTTCTCGGTTGTTCGGAATGAAGACCGATTCAGTTCTTACAAAATCTTGCAAATAGAAGGACACGCTGAGGAACAAGGCAGAGAGATGATGAGAGCGATAGAAAGGGAGTAAAGGGGGAGTATTACAGGTAGAAAAATTCGAAGTCAACATTCAGGTCACACTGACCGAAAACTGGGAAACAACCACGGGCGAAACAAAACCCGAGCGAAACAAAACCCCGGGCGAAGCTGGGCACAACTGCTAGTACCTCTATAAAAGTAAACATTAATAAATGCTGAAGGTGTTTGACGTGTTTCCAGCCTGCACGCCAAAATAATAACCTTGTTAATAAATACTGTCAGATTACAAGTCTGTTTTCAACGTACGTCACGTAACGATTACATTATGCAAAATAGTAGCATATGCACATATGCAAACAAGCTTAAGTCAAGCTTATAAAATAATATTATTCATACAAATTCACAATAATTATAAACAATAATTATTATAGGATGTAATGTAATCTCTTAAGTACTTGATTAGCCAAGTAAGATACGAGAAAATTCCTTGGATTTAGCATAAATCCGAATAAATAATAGACTAAATCATTTAGACAATTCATCAAATTAAAACTGTTTTGTAAGATTATACCTAGTGAATTCAAACTCGGCTTTTAGCATGGGGAAGCATGCTAGTACACGCTTTAAAGTTTATTACATAACGACTTAACGAAGCAATTAATTTCACTAATGACTGCTTGCTCAATTGCCGACTCCCATGTAAAATCAACAACTTAACGCACTTTAAATTGATGAGCGCTATAGCATTAAACATTAACGTTTGAGAAATACGCTAATGTTTAAGTCTTGGCTATTAAAATAAATTCAAAATATGGTACAGCACATTGTAATCTTCAGTGGCACCCCTTGACACAGCGAATCTTAGCTCTGCTTTCCTTCTTGCCTGGTCACCAGAAGTCTGTGATTTTCTACTGGATCCCGGGCTATGTTGAGATAGGTTGGAATGAGCCTGCTGACGTGGAGTGAAAGGATCCCTTTCTGGCCCTATGAAAAGCGTTCTCAGTCTTGATCCCTCGGACGCCTGCCCAACTCTACGTCTAAAGTTGCGTGCTGCTTGGCAAGCCTTGTGGGATAAACAAGACTACAACAAGTTTTCAGCTATTAAAGAGCATTGTCCGTACATGGCACTCGGATTGTCGCTGCAGATACTGAGAAGACCTGCACTGTTTTACTTTTTACTGTTTTTAATATCATTCATAGTCGTGTAATTTCGGTTTGCGATTAAGTGGAAGTAGCCCTTTCCTTCGCTCTCCGATACAGTTTCTTTGCCGTAAAATTATTTATTATTATTTATTATAAGAGGTGGTGTTGGCCCATTTACGTATTGGTCACCTATCTTAAAACATTGCTTCCTTTTGAGGGGGATTATCCTTCTGATTGTCATTGGTGTCACCCACTTACTAGATTGTCACCATCTTGATGGTGTTCCTCGCCGTTTCCATCTTCCATGAGACTTAGAGCTTCAGTTGTGCAATGAGTCTGTCCTTCTGTCCAGGGTTTTATATTTTTCGCAAGATACAGAGATATGATGGTGTCCAGATATGGGGTTTGTTTAGCATCTCTGTAATGTGTGGTGCAGTGACTAACGTTGACGCCAACTACCTAGCTGTCGACGCACCATAAGGCCTCAATCCCTCCCCCTCTTCAATAGAGTATTACCCATAGTTGTCGGACAAGCTAGGCTCCAGTCCAAATATTCAGTTTAGTTGGTGAAGGAACAGATGGATGGAAAAGATGCCTCGTACTGTTTTTTTCTGAAGAACAATAGCTTCTCCAGATATCCTGCTCCTCTAAGATAAAGGTAAGTCTAAGAAGCTTTAAATTCTTGGTTACCATTTAAACTTCGGTAATTTCTAGGACTTAAAAATGCAATGGATGCAACAGATATGCAAATTGCCTGAAGGGCATAACTAAATTAAGAAGTCCAACACTGGAAGTTAGAACATAACGAGTCGTCCTGAAGCCAGGTATTACAGGTCTGTTACTGAGGTTATCATGTGACACAAGTCACATAATAATACAAACACATAGTAACAAGTTGCAATGGGCAAACTCGGGTGCACCAAAAAGACAATCACTACAAAAAGCACAGGCCATAAAAAGTTTCGTTTCATTATAAAGTACTCTTCAAGCAAACAAAACAAGTATGACCACTACTTCAGCCACTTCATCTCTTTTATAGACGTCATAAAACTGTTGAATTGACATGCTAGATGAGGGGGGGGGGGGGGAAAGAGGAATTTAGGCTTCGTGGCGCGTAGACAGCAAGGTCATTAGCGCCAACCTCTATCACAGTGCAGTGGTCCGGATGGCCACTGCACCAAACATTACAGAGGCGTTAAACAAACCCCAAATCTAGATCTTATCATAGATCTGTACCTACTGCAAAAATAAAAAAAAAATTAAAAACCGGACAGGAAGACAGACTTATCGCCCAAAAGACGCGCTAAGTCTCGCGGCAGATGATAACGGCCACGAATACCTTCAAGGCGGTGACATTCAACGAGTAAGTGACGAACCGTAAGTGGTCGTTGACACCAATGCATGCTAGGAAGATTGTTTAGAATGTCTACAAGTTTTAAAAGTTCAATAAACTTCAATAAACGTTGGAGTGTTTTTCGGTTCCTGGATTTCCGGTGCATTGCACAGAAAAGCTGATCGTCTGGCGAAGTCTTGTAAAAGCTGCCGTTTTTGCTGTCACGTTGTAACAATGGTGAACGTGTTACCTCTTGTACGATGTTGTTCACCCTAGAGCTTCTTATTCCAGTACACTGCATAGTAATCATCAGTGATTCGTAAATTTTGTCACAATAGAACTTTCTGAAACGACTAGAGCACCACTCCCAAGATTTATGGTCTTTATCTTTATGTTTATGTTATTATAAACTGGGATAATTTTTCCATAACACACAAAAATGGTAAACTGTTTCTTGATTGTATATCTAATCTTGGTCTAAATCAAATTGTGACTGAGCCGACCCGCGAAAACAATACGCTGGACTTAGTTCTAGCAGATAATGGAAGGTTGGTATTTGTCATTGATGTTCGGGTATATTTGGGGGTCTAGTGACCACAACATGGTGTCATTTAAAGTGAACACTACTGTGCAGGGGACAACGATCTCTGTAAGGGGTAACGATCCAATCAATTTCAATGTACTTAGAAATATTTTACGTGATTTCGATTGGTCAATAGACCTATTACAGTTGTATGATGTAAACATCATGTATGAATCTTTTTTATTTTTTTTTTGCGTAATGATATTTGCTTAGCTGGGAAGCCTAAACGTAAGAACCGTGGAAAAAAGAGCATGGTCCCCAAGCTACCGACTGTAATTTATAACTTCAAGAGAAATAAATTGAAAGCTTGGAAGAAGTACAAGCTCAACCGCACTGCCGAAAATCAAATAGTATATAATTCCTTCAAAAAGATCTACTCAGAACGCATTAGGGGTTTTGAAATTGAACGGGAAATCGATGTAATTCGTACAGGAAACATTGGTGCACTTTATAAATTCATAAAGTCAAAAACCGGTTCCACACGTTCCATTCCACCATTTGTTGTTGGCAACGATTTGGTGGCGGATATGCAAACTAAAGTTAATATTTTAATGAGTGAGCTCTCAAAAAATTATGTAACAGATAATAATGTTACCCCTACCCTTGTCTCCACTAGGATAGCAAATAATTGTCCCTTGCCAATCTTTTCTTACTATATTACATCTTTAAAAGCTAGTAGCTCAAAAGACCCAGATGGTCTCTCAAACGATTTATTAAAAGAGATTAAACACGCAATCTGTGTGCCACTGACGTGGATCTGCGAACTCTCAATAAAAACCAGTAAATTACCTCATTCCTGGAAAACTACGCGCATTTGTCCCATTTTTAAAAAGGGCGATGCCTCCTGCCCTGTAAACTATAGACCTATTGCACTAACAAATGTGATTTGTAGGATTATGGAACGCCAGATTCGTACATGTGTGCTACAATTTATTACTGAGAACCAAATATTGTTATCAGACCAATTCTGTTTTATCACAGGTAGCTCTACCACGAATTTACTTTTATCACTATTAGACGACTGGACTTCCTTGTTGGATGCCGGGATACCGATTGATGTCGTCCTTATTGACTTTGCAAAGGCTTTCGAGTCTGTGACACATTCCAAGCTTTTGGTAGTTTTGGAGCATTTTGTTTTCCGAGGTAAACTGTTAGAATGATTTTTTGGTAGGAAGATCCCAATGGTGGAGTTGTAAGGAATTAATTCAATTAACTCGACTGTGGTAAGTGGAGTACCACAGGGCTCTGTCTTGGGTCCTCTTCTTTTTATACTTTTCCTAAACGAACTTAAATATGTGGATCCCAATACAAATCTGGTTAAATATGCGGATGATGTCACTGAATCGTCTCTGGTTTTCGATGATTACACACATAATACATTCCAGGTAGAAATCAATCATCTTTATCAGTGGTCCCAAAAATGGCAACTCCCAATCGCATCCAATAAATGTAATATCTTACCCCTGGGTACCAGTAACTTAATTCGGGATTATACCCTAACTGCTGGACATAAGCTAAATCGTGTAAACGGCACCAAGAACCTTGGGGTCTGGCTAACAACTGACCTTAAGTTTAGAACACATTGTAATATAATTGTGAAAAGTGCCACGCAACGTGCATGGATGATAAGAAAATTCTTTAAATCAGGCGATAGAAAAACTCTTGTATGGGCTTTTAGAGTTTTCGTTCTTCCCATCTTGGAGTACGCAAGCCAGATATGGTCGCCATATCTGTAACAGGATGTTGACCTAGTCGTATCTGTGCTGCGTTGATTTACGAAATTATGAACTGGGCTTCAATCAAAACCATATAAAGATAGGCTCGCAGTGACGGGTCTTGTGTCACTCGCACTACGTAGGCTAAGGGCTGATTTAAAATTGACCTATGCTATGCTACGCGGAAATCTGGGCCATGATCCCTGTTAATTCTTTGAATTACGGAATAGCAAGCGTACAAGAGGGCATCCATGGAAGCTGGTAGTGGGCGTTTCTCACATAATAGTCGTAAGTTTTTTTACTCGTGCAGGGTGGTAAATGTATGGAATTCTCTGCCAGACTGGGTTGTTCTGTCCCCCAACCCTACGGTTTTCATGCGGAGACTGAAATGTTGCGATCTTTCTGGCTTCCTATATAGAAAATTTTAATAATCATTACTTGTAGACATAATCCCTTCGGGATGGTATTTTTATGTAATTATATTGTTATATTGTTTCATTGTTTGGGTGCCGCGTTAGTGATCTTCTGATCCTGCTGGTTACCCTTAACAACAATTGTATGTTGTTTGTTGTTAATAAAGTTGTATTTATTTCTTTTTTTTTATGTTTATGATGTATGTTTATGGTCTTTCCTCGACAGTGCCACCATCTTGACGATGTTTCGTCGCCGTTTCCATCTTCCGAGAGACACAGCGCGTCAATTACCCGTTAGGCTAAGTCTGCCCTCCTGTTCAGGGTTTTAAAATTTTTGCAGGAGGTACAGATCTATGATAGGGTCTAGATTTGGGGTTTGTTTAACATCTCTGTAATGTGTGGCGCAGTGACAACCCGGACCACTGCAATTTGACTGAGATTGGTGCTCACCTGGCTGTCGACGCGCCATTAAGCCTCAAACTCCCCCCTACCTTTCAACAGTGCTTACAACGAAAAGCCAAGGCTACTTTTTTTTTTATCCTTTCTCATGGATAGACTGTTCTCACCAGATAGATTGTTGAACACGAATTTCATTGAATTCTGCGCATAGCCAAGTGTAAATGTGCCCGCAATAGGTTCTGTGCCTCATCATCAAACCAAATTGTGTACTGTGGGCCCATCGCACCAATGTGTGCTGGTCAAATATATAACCTCTGATCATGTAGTTAACCGTTGGTTGTACTGTTAAAGAATGTCAATTACGAAGTGTACGAAAGATTTTATCATTCCTGTGTCAGCCTACTTCACGCGCTTGCGAGCAATGGCGTAGTGACCATCCAGGCTTTACGTGAAAATTAGGAACGCAATTAAGTGAGCGAGCGTTTACTTATTCACTAATGGAAATTTAATATTCGGCGACCGCACCAAAAGCGTCAGACCTTATGTCGGACCCGAACCTCCCCTCTAATTATGAAATGGACTAAACCACTTTTGAAGAATCAATTAATAGGGTCGGACGCTTTTGAAATGGCAGCTTCCGTTTGAACGATGCAAATTTTAAACGTTGGAAAACTGTCAGGCGCCTGGTGTGGTTTCCGGACGCAAGTAGTAATTAAAATAGGAAGAATGTAACGACGTGAAAGCGCATGGTTTTTAAAGGAAACTCGTAACCCTTCGTAAATGATTGATGTACCTGTAAGGTAAAGTTACTCGTACACTCCCTTATGTTTGTATACACGTATTTGTTAGTAAAAGGACATTCCTCCTAGCACCATTTTTCTCGATCGTCCACATCAAGTATGGCCTCAAAGTTTTATTACTTACCGTTAGTCAATCCCGAGTTAGAAATCCGTTTTAAAATATGGCGTTTAGGAGATATTTGTTGAATATTGGTAACTTTATTTAATGCGTCCCGCACATATATGATCCTTTGTGCGCCTACAATAACCATGATGTTTCATTGTTTCCGGTTGTCACGACACAGTTTTTGCGTCAATGCTGTCACGTGACCCGAAATTCGTCTGCTAGTCCAGACGTCGTTCACGTGATCACGAGAAGACGTGGGTGGAAGTGGCGTTGTAGTATTACTATGCCGAATCTCGCGACGGCAGCACACGGACACATGACTGCGCGTGGCTGTTATAAGGCAGACCGGATGTTGCTTTAAGCTTCATAGTATCAGGAGTGTATGAAAAGCAAGGAGGGAAAACGTTTGACAGTATCACGTGATTTTCTCGAGCTTTTAAATCGTCGACAGTATACTGAATACGAGTTTTTCTTTTCTTTTCGCAAAAGTACCATCATGATCGACTTGCATTGATAAGACCATACGTGACCTTTCTGCTTCAATAATTATACACATGAAAGCTTTACTTGTCACTGACTGTTCACCGACAAACATTTATTTATATTGAAAAAAAAAGCCTCAATACGCTAAGACAAACATTGGGTTATTTATAAAACCTTCGTCGTGCCAACAATTAATACATGCTTGATAAAATAACTCTAATATTTGATATTTCGTGGCTCACTGGCGATAAATTTCGGTCACTTTTTCAAAAAAAAAACTGTAAAAATCACACCTTCATTATTGTATACTTTTTAGGACCACACCCCCCCTCCCCCCCTCCCCTTTTACTTAGCTGAAACCAAAATGCTGGTTCCCGCATCGCAGGTTTTTTTTGGCAGCTACTGTTTACAGTAATGCCCAAGGTTCCTATCATTCCTACGATAGGCTGGCTGCACCTAAATACATACAAACGCAAATAGCATCCTAAGTCATACATAAATACATGCTTCGTAATATATACTGTTCATTGTACTATTAAACGCACCACAAAAGTCACTAACAAACGTCGCAGACCCACCCATATGAAAACTTCTCAACATGAGTGAGCAGCGCCAGACGTTGGAAGAGGTTTTTGGAATACTAAAGTTATCAATTATCTTGAGGGAGGTTAAATTTTAATATTCTTATTCTTCAGAATGTTAGGATGAGAATATTAAATTCTGAAGTAGAAGAATATTAAATTCTGAAGGGTAAAAATATTAAATTTCACAAACATCCAATTGCACAAACCAAATGTCAAACTCTTTATATTGGAAATTCAAACCCAAACAATACCTATTATCTTGATAATCGTAAAATACCAGCCGTATCCAACACAAAGAATTTGGGAATTGTGCTTCGCTCTAACCTCAAACAATCTTCACATTGTGAATTTATAGTGACTCAAGCCTTGGTCGACTGCACATCACTTAAGGGAGATACAAAGACCTTTGCCCTCGTTTTTTGAGTTTATGTCAGCCCACTCCTGGAGTATGTTAGTTCAACGTGGTCCACATACTTGCTGGGAGTCATTGATCACATTGAGACCGCCCAGCGTCGTTTTATCCGGTTCTTGGCAACAAATTGAGAACGGCTGAACCGATTTTCGTGATATTTGGTACATGGAATCTTTTGCTTAAGCTTTCACGAAATTTCAAATGTTGTCAAAATTCAGCGAAATGTACGGGAGCTATTCATAATTTTAAAATGATAACGTACGTTAACGAAAAACGAATGCTAAAAAACGCGAAAAACGATTACTAAAATCGTACAAGCGATGGCGATATTCTAATCTCGCAATCGAAATTATGATTTACCAATAATTATCTTGAGATCGAAATTTCCACAGATAATACGGTAAAGTGAAATTAATTATACTATTTTACCGCCAGTAAAAGTTGTAAACTAATTGCCTAAAATGTTAGAAAGACTTAACGTAAATCCATCAAATTAGTCCTGAATACAAAGACTAGTTCTTAAGCAGTGAAAAAGACTATTGTCGAGGACATGCGGAGTTTACTATTTTAAGCTGCTCTCAGCCAGTAACACATGCGTAGGAACAAAAGCTGCGTGTTAGGATGCAATCTTTCTTATGCGGCAGGTGGTACGGATTAATTTTAAAAAGAATAATTCACTTTATGTTGAACGCGTTAAATTAGAAGGGATTACCTATGAAATTACTTTACGAAGTGTGGTCGTCTCGTCAGGTACTTCAGAATTAATTTAATTTGCTTTAATTTGCATAAATTTGCATAATTAGCATACATGCACAATTTTATTTGTTAAGGTAATTTCAAACTGATGTTACCAATAGTGAAGGTCTCACAGTGATAGTTTAAAGCATTCTTATGTTACAGGTATAATTTAAAAATTAAAATATGAAAGATTTCATGTAGGCTAATACTTAAACCGTTTTATTAGCAATAATGTATTGCTTGTGCTTAGCTATCCAGATCCGATACGAACATGCAAAGTTTCAAATAAATTAGTTGAGAAAAACCAAACCTAGGCATTACACATTGTTCACACTGGTCATTTAATTAATGCAAATTAGGATAAACAACCATCGTACAATATTATTATAACTTGAGGTATTGATTATAACTCTCTTTGGTTGTTTCATACCATACAGAATCGTCAGAATTCGAAAAACACTAATTGATACCTAATCTTAAAATAACGGATTAATGTCCTACTATGCATAAATTAAATATCATGTTATGGTACCTGGGTTATGGTTTCCGTAAAGAATTAAGTAAAATTTGCGCGCTAGTGTCGGATTTGGGTTGTGATAAAAGATTGCTAATAAACGATTTCAGGTCTTGTTGGAAGTCTTCCATGTGGCATTTTCAGAATTGGAAATATCAGTTTGGGTTAATCTTTAACAAACTTAAAATTTTACACATATGAAATTTATGCAAATTCTATTATGTCTGAAGTACATGACGAGATGGCACAACTTCTCATAATGCTGGCATGGGTGCAATGAGTAGTCTTTATTAATTTTATGCCTTAATCACAAATAGAAGTTGACTTAACTACTTTCAGTATATAAGCGCTACATATCTACACAGTGTAGGATTTTAAAGTCAACTTGCAAAAAGACTTCGATTGCCCAAACAGGCAAGTCAAAGTCTACGTGGGGCACTGGGTGGGTTGTTGGTTAGAATGACTGTCTAATTACTTGAGATCATGCATGCGATCGTGTGATCAGTTCAACTTTGTGGGTTCACGATGATCAAAACCCTGGAAATACACTCATGTTCATTTCTATTGAAGTATTTAAACAAAATTGCTAAAAATTTCCTAGCAAATTTGTCATTCTCTGATAACCTTATCAGTTCAAAAGGGCATTATTTCCGAATATTTCCGGTTTTCTTTTAATCTCACTAATTGTAACTTTAAATTCGTAAATCTGATGTGCTGCAATAAGAATGGTTAGTAATCTCTTTAGCGTTAGTTACCAGCTGTGTTAAATAAATGTACAGCTCTTATTGTGTAAAGTCATTTAGTGATGACCAACCAAGTCATTAATAATACCATTAATAATACAATAAATGGGCCAATATTTAAAGAGACTCAGACGAACGACCAGCTCCCCCTTGATAAATATATTTAACTTTAAAAAATAATTGCGCACGGATGCCATAACTATTCTTAAAAAACAGGTTATTAATTTGACCACTTATAAACGTGCTCTAAAGTAATGGGTTGTCCTTTATAAAGAAAAATACAGAAGAGATCCATGTTCCTTTTAGTCTTGTCAGTTCTTGAGACATGAGGCCTGCCAGTGACTATTGAATTAAAAAGAGCTAAAAGAAAAACACCAATACTCGAATTACGATCAAATGAAGCCAACGGCTGCCTACACTGGGAAAAAACGGGGGGAAATGGCAAATTGCGATGTTTCAGATAAAAAAAATGTGAAGCATAAAAATAACTTTTTTCATCTCATGAAAGCTACGTTAAATCATAAGTAAAACAGACACACAAAAACATGGATACTGGAAAATGAAATCCAGATACCAAGAGGAAAGGAAGGCCAAACTCAAGGAGACAAAGCGAACTGAATCCCTCCCCATTTTTACTTCAGCTCTTCTTCTGCATTTGTATGTTGCAGGAACAGTAGCTTCAGCCTCTTTTGGGTTTGGGACGTCTCCTCTTCACGTTTTATTTACACTTTTCCTTACATTCATTGTATTTGACGCTGGGAACATCAGGTCCCTCTACATCATTAAAGACGTATGACGTGTTTGCGTGCGTGTTTGTACATCTACTCCTCTTGAACCAAGGCACCTACAAAGATGGGAGCAGGTGCCTACAAAGAAAGATAATATTGCGCTTTGGTTAGGCCTATTTTTTACCGTTGTTTCGTGATATTATGACCCTCAAATACGCAAAAGAACCTGAAAAAAATACCGCAATTTTTTTATTTACCCTCATGATGTTTGTTCATGACGTCGTAGTTTGTTCATGCTCGGGTTAAAATTCGTGACAAACAAACCTTCTTGAAGCTATTAGTTACGTACTGAGATGATCTGGAAAAGGATGCATGAAAAAAATACAGTAAAAGCACCACGTATTTTACAACATACCACATATCGATCTTAAAATTGGTTTTGTATCAACTAACTTGATGCATGGAAAAATCAGCCCCGTTAGACCTGCTTTTGAAAGGGTGTCATACATTCGTGTTTCTGAGGCACGGAGGTGCGTGGATTGAGCGAGCAAAGCTAGCGATTTCCACGTAAACTAAACCTTTTCAATGTATGTTTCACTTTGCTCTTTCAATCTTTCATCTCTCACCTTCATATGAGATTACTTCTGGGGGAGAAGACGTACAAACGTGCAAACAAACAAATCGCTTGTTTTGAATGATATCGGTGAAATGCACTAGACGTTCTGAGGAAAGTAATGAACGAACTGTAAGCAACAATTGCTATTAGTTTGCGTCGAAATAATCAGTACATCGATTTAGTGATGCTCTTGGAAACAAAGAAATTACATTAAGCATGGATCGACGCCAATGACGTGAGCCAAGCGAATTAACGATATGACTAATTTTTTTTTTTTTAACGTTTAAAATTTTCGAATGCCGGAGTGTACACGTTGTTGCACTATTTGATTTTTTTTTAATGTAGCTTTCATGATTTGAAGGAAGAAAGGAGGAGTTGGAGAGTTTCTCCGAAATACATAGTGTTATGTGCACATGTTTGTTGTGTATTCTTTGGCCTCATTTGACCTCACGATACATTGAATACATTATCTGATAGGGACCCCTCATTTCACAGGTTTCACAGGGTTTTTCATGCTTAGATTTTCATCAACGAGATTGCGATAGATGCTGATTTTTCAGTGTCTTCACTGTACTTCTCACGAAAATATCGCAGCTAAATACATGTCTGGGGTAATCCTGCTGACGCAACTAGATTGTTTTTTTTTATTGATCTGGTGAAAATCCGTGTGTGACTGGATCTTTTTTTTTTTTTTTTGGGGGGGGTAATTATTTCTTTCAGTAGAGAACTGGTCGTTTCCCTATCTCCCTTTAAGTGCTGAATGTAAGACGACAGCCGTATGAGAACGGAATAAAAAAAATTTGAATAAAATCGTTCTTAAGATTTATGTTTTTCTGTCTGCACAACGTCCGTCCATCTGGCCGTTCATTACGCACACTTTTCGAGGTTCCCGATATCGACGGAAGTTTTGTGGGGACGGCGACAACGTGTCCATTGCGACTTGCTGGCCAAGAAGCAGAGTTGAAGCGGAGATAAAAATGTTGCCAAAAGTTGGCGTTCATCGTGTGTGACCACGAAACCACGGACCACGGTGATGATGCTGCAATTCGGAGAATTTACAAGACTTGCCCCTTCGAAACTCACACCACCAAACCACCAAAAATAAGCCTTTTAGAAGACTTTGCTATTTCTTGGAGCGCCTTACCCTTACCCGGCTGCTCAACGGCACGGACCAAGAGACATCAAAAGAAGGGGAGATTTCGAAGAAGCAGAAGAAAACGACATAGAAGAAGCAGTCTAAGAAGCAGAAGAAAACGAGATAGCAGAAAAAGTGTCGTTATGTGATAGCAGAGATGTATAGCAGAAAAAAACGAGATAGCAGAAAAAGGTGATGTTATGTTGGCCGAAGTACAAAAAAACGTGCGTCATCCTAATTAGAAGTAATCACGTGTGTATGAGAGGGATGAAACACGCATTGGATTTTAATGCTTATAGTGACAGAAGATTCTATGAAATGACAGGCAAGAAGATGACGGGTTAATTGATATCACAAGACTGGTAACAAATCTTTTATAATTTTTGTTCAATATTGTAGCTTATAGGTACGTAACGTAGGTAGAGAATCATGAGCGACGTTATCCTGACTTAGCAGTGGATCCAAGCCTCACTTAGTGTGGAACTCACATCAATGCATGAAAAGGAACCTGCGTTGATAATTACCTAACTAAGTCAGTACGGACAGCCTCTGCCGCACCCTCTTTTTGATTCTGAGAAGAATAGAGGAATAAAAAGACGAAAACACAAACGTATAAGAGTCCAAATGAAAAATACACCATGTAACGAGTTTAAACCCTTTCTTAGTTCACCTTATGCGGATAAAAAGTAAGTTTTGCAGATAATGGTGATGTGTTCACGTCACTGCAAAAATAGACGGCACATATTTGTCTCCTTTTTTACAACACGTTGTAGTCACAACATGTCGTGGTTTACAACATCTGCAATAGACTTGGCGTTATACAACACCTACAATGCATATTTTTAGTTTGTTACACCTGAACTCATCTAACTTTGCTTTGTTATTTTGAAACGTCGGATGGGAATTATTGTTATAGCCGATTGGTCGCCCTACAAGCCATCAGGGCAAACGAGGATCATGAGTCAAGAAGCTGACATTATTTTTCGGCCAGGCCGAATGAATTGGGATTTCAACACCGTATTACCATTTTGTTGTTGTATTCGGATTGTGTGGGTACATTTTATTTATTAATCCCGACCGTCAGAACAATTTAAATAAATTGAGGGGGAGGGGAATTGAGGTTTAATGGCGTTTCGACAGCTAGGTCATTAGCACCAACCTCAGTCACAGTGCAGTGGCCCGAGTAGTCACTGCACACCAAATTACAAAGATGTTAACCAAACCGCAAATCTAGATCTTATCGTTTATCTGTACCTACTTCAAATATTGAAAAACCCCGGACAGGAGTATAGAATCATCACCCAATTGACACGCACTGTCAAAGAAGGTGAAAATGGCGATGAAATCTTAGGTAGTGATGGACCGTGATGGATCGTGAGTGGCCGGCGACAATAATGACATTCAGGAGGGATTAAAAACCCCTCAAAAAGAAGCAACGCTTAAGGTTGGTGTGATTTATACGCTGGTGGGCTAACACCATCTCTTCCCGGCAGCTGCGGGGACAAGCCGAATGCCAATGGTGGACAGTACCTTTAATAGAACGTTACCTATTGCCATCTTATTTGTACTACAAGGCTTGCCGAGCAGCGAGTACTATTGAGACGTAGAGCTGGAAAGGCTTACGAGGGAACAGCGCACGGATCCCTACCGAGGGGGCCAGAAAGCACCACCATGCTCATTCCCAGCTATCTCGACATGGCCTGGGATCCAGCATAAAATCACAGTTTTCCTCTGGCATGGAAAGCAGAGCTTTGATTCGCTGGGTGATGGGGATCTGAGGGTAGCACATAACTCACTTCATGCACATAAGCATATGCCACGCCGACTTCAGACTTCGATTAGTGAGAAGCTGCCTATATACTGACGTACTGATAACACAGC
>JAHWFP010143878.1:0-19925 GCA_023313725.1 Lithobius niger | reverse complement strand
TGACAAAAGTTTGAGTTGTGTAGGTTAGGCCTGATGAAGACAGACGTCGTCGGTCTGTTGAAAATTTGCAAGAATACTGGTACAGTATTTTGATTCTGAAATTGTGCGTAACAATCTGTTTTCAACAATCAATTATCAAGATTAACAAATCTACTCTTCTCTAACCAAGCAGTTTTTGAAGACCAGAAGATTCGTGTTAAGTCCTTAAAATTTCCCATGATATCAAGATGGTTGCATGCTTGTTCATATCAGACCGCACGTGCTTGCTTGGTCGCCTTTTTTTTATCGCAACATCTTGCACTCCATCAATGAACGCACCGTTTAAGTTCCTATGTCCATTTCCCCAGCGTTCTTATTTCTTAGGCAAAGTACAAAACATGCTTGAGACCAAATTTCCAGAAATTCAAAATTCCAACCACGTTCCATTTGGATCCAACGATTTTAAAAAAAAAATAATCAACAATGGCTGTCTTTCCATATGTCTACTATTCTATGTAACTGCAGCCACCATGGTGCTTGTTTCTGACCGTAGCCAGACGAGGGAAGGGATTGAGCTGCAGAAGGGAGAGAGGAATGCACAAGTTGACAGCAATCGTCAAAGATTGTTTGCTTTCTACAGGCGAGGATTCTACTTACTGGAGCAATTAGGAAAAAAGATGAATGCATAGCAACAACAGAAATTTGTGGAGCAAATTGCGAAGCGATACCACTTATTTCAAGGGCTGCTTTGACTGTATCACATTATAAAAATTATATCAAAAATTAAAACTGGTAAAAGGGACCGCCAAGTTCAGAATGGTACGTCCCTTCAAAAGAGCGATTGATATCAACACACCAAAACGTTCGCCAAATTAATCGCAATGACCAAGTTCCAAGAAAACCCGAACATTGCTACTTTTGGAAGCAAGCAATGTTCAAGTTATCAATTAATGTCCAAAGCATTATTTGGTGCAATTAACTGGACGAATACGTTGGTGTGTTGGTATCACTCCTTTGAAGGGCCGAATCATTCTGAATTTAGCAGCCCCTTTTACCAGCTTTCGTTGTTGATATATCACTTTTTTTGTATCTTAAGACTCATCTTAGTTACTAGTCTGCAGATGTGTAACAAGTCGACAATAGCTTGAGTGGCCATTTTTTCAATGTTTTAATTTTTTTCACTCCTTTGAGAGGTTGAATCACTCAACTTGGTGGCCTCTTCACCAGTTTTTGGTTTTATTTTAATTTAACTTTTTATTTTTTTAATTTATTACGCATCACTCCTTTGAGAGGCTGAACCATTCCCAACTTGGTGGTCTCTTTACCAGGTGTTGATTTTATTTCAACATTTTGATATATTTTGTGTGAATTGCACGCGTACAATTTGTTGACGTTATTTGGATTTGTCATGGCACATTAGCATGTGTCACGTAAGTATAAACGTTGTCATTGTCAGAACTTTGGCCTTACAATGAGACGATGCCGACAATACTTTAATACTGGCGTGGCTTTCCTCACCTTTCCCTTTACACCCCCAGGCAACACACCGGAGAAGGTATGCAGTTCGTATCGCTGTGCAGCAATTCGTCCAATTTCATAGCCGGAATCCTTCCCCACATCTCGGAATTGGTGAATAACCACCCTATGGGATTTAACATGGGGCTGAGCGGATAGTTAGGTAGTAACACATTTACAACATTATTGAGAGTCAGATTTTGCATTGAAAACCACTTAGCTGACATTCCTATACGAGTTAATTATTGGCAGGTGGGTCATTGCTCTTGATTGTAACGCAATTTAAACTTTGGTACCGCATTATTATTTTTTCCAAGTACGTGAAATGTGCCAACCATACTTCAAGACACTTATGTTATGGCGCCCCGATCCAATGGTTTACATCCTCAATAATTGAACTCGTGTGATGTTTGTTGCTTAACTTAACAACACACTAGCGTGTGTCTACTCAGCCACAAAGACTTCATTGCTCTTCTAGGTTTAAGTTTTCCATCTTGAAGAACTGTTGGTTAATTGGTGCTTACATTTTTAAATCCGCCCATAAACTTAATTTATTTTGTTAATTTCACTCCCAACTATCCAACATTTTATATCTTAAGTTCTTACCAGTCCACATGATATCAATGCCAGGAAGCAACTTAGTGCCTATGGTGCTTAAATACTCGGACACCTCAACACTGGGGATCGCTCTTGAGGCTGAGTATTCCGTAGGACAAAAAAGGAACTTAGGCTGACCAAGGTGCTGGTAGATCTCATTGGTCACCGAAACTTGTGCGTGGGCAAACGACTGAAACACCTCCTTATCAGCATCTCCCATCTCTGGCTCGATATCATCGAACAGGAGTGAAAATGCCTTGCAACCAAACTGAGCAACCTACGATAAAAAGGACATGAGAAACCATTAATTAGGCATTGAACTTTCAGGATTTCTAGAGCATGGACACAGAAACAACGCAACATCTCGGATGCTTACCTGCTCCAATTTACGTTTTAAACTTGTAACCTCTTTGGCACTCGAATAAGTTATATCCAATCCCGGCGATAAGGCATAATAGAAAGTGACACCATTCTCTGTAGCTGCCTGTATTAAGCTCGTCAGATGTTCTGCAGTAAACAAAAAAAAAAATGGATTTAAACAAATGTAAATCGCCTATTGAACGCTCATGGGCTGTGTCGTAGTTTTTCTAACCCTAGTTCTGTTCACGTAGAGTGTTTACTCCCATCATTAAGACAGAATAAAATACACCTTACCCCAACAAGAACAACACTCCAAAATTCTTATTTTTAAATTACCCATAAGCGATCACCTTGTAATGAAGAAGGAGATCACCCACCACCGAAAATTTAAAAAGAGCTTTGCAGAGTTTTTTTTTTTTTGTGGTAAGGTTTATTTTATCCACTTTAATGACGCTGAATTACCACTGTTAACACCGGCTACCGGCTTTCATGGTTTACTCCCATCATCACAGACTATTTCGTGACAGCGTGAGCTGGAATCAATTCAGGAGTAACACAATGCCTTTATTCTCATTTACTCACAAGTTTAGTTTAGCACTTCACCAAAATTCAACACATAGGTTATTCAGGTAAAACTAATTTCCAACCCCATAATCCTTCGCAACTGCTAGATTGAAGTTGATTGCACGCTTGTACGGCAGCGAGGCATTTATCTCCTTCAATGCCAAATTTTGGAAAATGACAGTGTAAAGGCACGAAAGTTCTTAATCAGTAATAGCGTTGGTGGAAAAATTGAATTCATGAAATACATGAAGCTTTTTAGTTTATTTTATAGGGGAAAAAAAATGACCAATAAGAGAAAGACTCATCCCAAAAGGGTGTTTAAAATATGTGCTTAACCGTACAATTAAGGAAATATAATTTTCGCGATAACATTAGGCCTGATATTGCACTGCGGCTGTTTTGTTGCGATGGAGGTAGTTTTGCGGGAGATCAGTACAATTTTGCGATGATCCGACAACGGGATCCTATTGTCTTGTATGTTAACAAAAATTAAAACAAAAAGTTTACTGAAGCATGAAAATATGAGTACACAACGTGACTGCAGGCAAACTTTCTAACGTTAATACGCACCACGTATGCGGTTGGTGATGACAGACTCCTCACTTAACGGCAACCATTGCTAAACCAATGCAGTAGCCATTGTTGGTGCAGCACTCGCCTCAACACTTCGTCAGTGATAACTGCTCCCGGAATTTCATTCCAATGGCCAGTTGTCGATTATGCTAGCTTGGTTTTCATTAAAATCTTTTGAAATGTTTGGTTCCATGTTCGAACAAAGCCTTTCCGTGGTCAATTTGGAAATTTGTGGCATTTGCGGCATTTACAGAATTTTGCGAAAATTAAGTGGGTGTTTTTGCTACAGTTAGGAATATGTACCACCTCAAGTATATTTTTTATAACTCTTTTAGTGAAAATGTGGCGAAATTAATCACAGAGATTAGACACGTAAGTACAATCAGCACATAGCTTGAGCAGTAAAGATTTGCGTACTTCACTGGAAGGAGGTTATGGGAGTAGATCATTCACTCTTCCAGTCAACAGAATTTTTTTCTTTTTATTTCCAACGCTGATGTTGCTGCTTCATTCTCAGCAAGAGGTAAAGACTGCTGCCACTTGCCGAGTAAGAAGCACAGCAGCAGCTTTGAAAAAGTCACAAAACAATTATTCATGGACTGGATGACAATTCCGACTGCGTAATATTCAATTTAAAACTAGCGATCACCACACCACGAAAATTTTATTGAGCAGCAAAACTGGAGAACAAACTATGCCAGACAACAATTCTACTAGTGTTCAACCGATGGGCCAATGCCGATGAAAAGCCAATGGCAGAAAAAACCATCCATCAATTACTGATGTCGATGGTTGATCACTTAACATTTAAGTTTACAGTGTGGGTATTTAAAATTCAGATATTTTTTATATTGTTTTTTTTTTTTTACATTTTATTTTTACATGCACACATTTTTGTTTTGTTTATTTTTTACATTAAGGTTTCGTATTTTCCCCCGTCGTCTACTTCAGTTTGCTATTGTCCGTTGTTAAACTTGGCACATATAAAACTAGACACAAACAAAGACAAAAAAAAACACCACCACCAATGCAAACAACTTGCAATACCAAATGTAAAGAAAATAATAAGGCTGTCCAATACCCACTTTTTTGATTCCGATATCGATACCGATTCTGATACCAACAGTATCAGACACTCCAATGCCGATACCATGGTCACAGCTCTTGGGAAATGGTGCGGTTCGTGGCGGTTCGTGCCCAGACTGCAATATGAGAGAGACACACAGCACTGTTGAGACACGTGCTGTGTGTGTGTGTTGTCGTTTCTCGGCAAACAAGATGTCATCGTGTCAAGACGTGTGCTTCAAGAGCGTGTGTTTAGGCTAGTCTACTAGATAGGGAAAGTTTAGTAGGGACCAAAACCCACTTCTAGCGATGGACTAGTAACTCCCAGAAGCAACCAACTGTAAATGATCGGCACCTGGCCGTGTACAGAGTATGACGAGACCGCTGGAGTTGGGGAAGACGTCTTGTGACCGCCATTGGAAGACGGGACAACGCTTTGAATTCAAGACCACTGGAATACTTTGCTAAGGTAAATAAATCTGCAAATGCGGTCGAGATTTATCTTTACAAAGGGTTATAAGCCCAGTTACCGCAAGAATTCAAGGCGAATTTGAGTCCCAACTATCTCAAAACGTCGGCGGGCAGCATTAGAACGAAGCATAGGAAAGACAGGGAATCCCGTGCCCGTCATCTTGTTTGTTTTGGAAGCCGAGACGAAAAAAAAAAGGCGAAACGATTGAAACGGTACAGGAAGAGAGCTTCCAGAGTAACTACCAGAAGTCGTAATTAAAAGTTAAAAGTAATTATATTTTTATTAGAAATTGGTGACGTTGGCATTTCTGAAGGGAAAAAAATATGTACGTTTTACTTTAACTGCATCCGTAGATCAGTGATCGCAAGTCTTTTTTTTCAAGGTCAAGCGTGCGTAGGCTTGAATGGCACTGACGTAGGATAAAAACAATTTGTACGCCTTGGGCATCGAACCGCTAAATAAACGGAATTATTATGCCTGGGCCACTTCAGTTAAATTGGTTTTACGTCACAAGACTTGTGGAAATATGTCGATGGATCGGCAATAAAACCAGCGGTTGAAGACCCACAACGAAGAGAATATGAAGAAGGCCTGGCAAAGTGCACGCTCACATTAATGCTAACGATGTCACAGAATTTGCAGACAACGTACATTCATATTAGTGACCCTAAAGACATGTGGGATATTCTGAAGGAAAGGTTTGCCGAAGGGACAAGGCTACATAAATTGTTTGCATTCCGTTAATTCAGTGCCGGATGAAGAAAAAAAACATTTTGCGGCAGGCAGGCCGGCTAAAAATGGTTTCTTTGTGCCTAAAACATACTTAACCTGATAATTTAGCATTTCATTCCTCGAATGTGATGTTCCCCTGGAGGTTTCTTCCGGTGTGTAGGCGCCTGCTTGCATGTCCCTACTGCGCATGTGCGTGGCAGTACTCCCTTATAAAAGAGAGAGCGCGTCCGCTATCGGCATTCATTTTACTCTCAATATGTCAGGCGGTGACTCGAGAGGGGAGGCAGGGCGGGAGTAGGTCAAGTATGTTTTAGGCACAAAGAAACCACTTTTAGCCGGCTTGGCTGGGGGCCGGCAAAATGTTCTTTTTTTTTTGCCAAAACATCTTAACCTGATAATTTAGCATTATCAGCAGACCTCGTCAAAGTTTGGTGGCGGACACTGCCCTGACGAGCGCCCCGGAATGCAAGCAGGCTGTCCCCCAAAAAGTTATTGAAAACTTCGTACTTTGTTCAGAACAGGTGAACAACCTCGAAGTTTGGTCACTTGTCCTCTTCACTGGTTGGCTTGCTTCCAACGTGAATGTTTAGCTTCCATCATGGTTGGCTTGCTTCTGCTTCATTCTGCGTGCTTAAGGGGGGGGATTGACTACTGTACAGGTTGCAACAATAGGTTGCAGCCGGTGTAGCTAGTTTACATCCACGACGTATGCGTCAGGTTGTGTGAGGTGGAAGTCGATGGATTCCCTCAAGATGCTGGTGTGAGGATTTCTTCGGTCAGAAGGCTTTGTTGGCGGTTAATGATGTGGAGATTGCCCTGAATGTTGTAAGTTACCATGGGTCAATAAACTCTTGTGTGGCTCCATACGTTAGAATGCAAGTCAGTGAGGAGAAGAGGTTGGTTTCTTCCTTCTCGTCAGTTTTTTTTTTTTTAAAGTTGGACAATGGAAAGACCCGGGTGGTTGTTATATGACTAGTAGTCAGTAATTCTACTCAATTGAGCAGAGTAAGCAGAGTTGCGGTGGTCTTTGAAAAGTTCGAAGAAACCCTTGTGTTGGCTTAAGTCGGGGCATAGGTTTTCCGCGCAGCCAAATGGCCGAAGGGATTGAATGAGTGAAGGACACCGTCGGCCGAAGGGCTAGTCCTGGTTTGTGGCAGACCATGTAGGGCTGGTACTTTCCGGTTTTTTAGTTATCCGTTTAACCGTTTTTTTTTTCCGGTCGGTTACACGAAAACCGTTTTTCCGTTTTCAGCAAAAAATACAGCAAAAAAAAATTTCACCACTGTGTAATACATTATTAAAAAACAAAGCTGAAAAAAAAATATGATTTAGTCCTTGGTAAGACAAGCGCAATTATTGACTACATGTTGCATTTTGGGATTTAAACTAGAAGAAAGTTGATAAATTTAAGTACTTATTTTATTAAGAATTTTGACTTTATGTAGCTTTAAAATTTCTACAAGATGTCAAATTTTACATCTTAACGACAACGTAAGCCAAAAACAAAACAACAAAATTTAATACATTTTCGTTAATGTTCCATTAATTTCAAATTATGAGCCAGAAAAATTAGCATGTTTGCGTTTTCGGGTAGCAACGCATTTCGTTTACGTGTTATGACGGCGCTTCCCTGCCGTTCGCGCTAGGTATAGATGAGTCCACTTCTCATGACGCGGGGAGGGCAGATGCTGGCCAGCATGTCTTTAACCAAGGACGTTCCAGCTTAACTGCCTCGTGTACGCGCTGGCGATCAGCAGTTTGTTTCGAAGAAAGTAAGCAGCTTCGATGGGACAACAAGCCCATGCGAAATATTTGTAAATAAGCTGCCCCCTACCCACCCCGGTTTTCTACTTTCACTGATTTTGAGTATTTGGATTAGTAGGCCTAAATGATGACACTTGGCTATTTTTGGCTCGTTCACCGCGGTTTTTGAATGGTGCCCGCATCAAACGTTTTTCGGATATGGGTTTTATAATCCGTGTAACCGAACGTGGAACGGTTTCCGGTTAACCGTGTAACCGATCCCAGCCCTAAGACCATGATTGCATCTTTCCGGAGGAGCTACGAGACTTCGAACGAAAGATCTTCCATGGATGGAGGAGAGAGCTTTCGCGGGGGAATGGATGTTACCAGCTGTTGAAGCAAGAGTGTCGGCCAAAAGCCGTGTTTTATGAAGGA
Organism: Lithobius niger; assembly: GCA_023313725.1. Classification (NCBI taxonomy): domain Eukaryota; kingdom Metazoa; phylum Arthropoda; class Chilopoda; order Lithobiomorpha; family Lithobiidae; genus Lithobius; species Lithobius niger. The sequence goes on along the minus strand of JAHWFP010143878.1, from coordinate 11,890 downwards.
TAGAAATTCCGTGTTGAGTTTCTGCCAAGCTGCGAAGAAGAGGCGAAGTCTTGCGCCGGCTGGAAGGCAGGAGAGGCGGAAGGCATCGTGGTTTCAATGAAAGGAGCTTCTGCCCCCTGGTGACGAGTGGCGGCCAGGAGATGCGGCTCGCTCCTGCTGTTGCATTGGCAGGAGCGGGAGCGAGGGGTATCGGGCCGAAAGGGCTGTTGGTTTCTCGGCCGAAAGTAAGAGTTAACTTTCGAACGGTGTCAAGCTGAGAAGAAGAGGAGAGGAGCTCATGCAGTCAGGAGTTGCGGCTCGGTCCTGCTGGTTGGGTTGGCCGGAACGGGAGCGAGTGGGATCGGGCCAAAAGGGCCGTTGGTCTCTCGGGCGAAAGTAGGAGTTAACTTTCAGACGGATTGGCGGCGCTGTGGGCTGTGGCTGTAGCTTTGTTCCAGTCGTCTAGCGGGGGCGGGAGGTTTGATTGCCTGTTCTTCTGAAATGGGCGGTTTGATTATGATGTCCAAGAGTGGGGCAAGAGACGGGATGAGCCGTCGGAAGGAGATGTCCGACTCATGGGAGGGTTGTGCTACGGGGGGCGATGCACCACTTGCTACGGGTTATGAAGAAGGCAATCAAAGTCCTCACCCAAATAACCAGACTCGTTAGGGTTGAAGTAGGTTTATTCAGGTCCACGCGGGTAGCACAGTGGTTCAGTATCTCAGGAGGCTTAGAACGCTTCACCACCCCAGTAGTGTAGAGGAGAGGAGAGAAGTGTTGCTGGATTGGAGCCCAGAGGTGAACTGGCTAGCTAAGGCCAGGAGTGTTGCTTAAGTAGCAGCTCCAGTACCGGGATGTAACACAAGGTGTCCCCACTTCACCCTCTCACCCACACTACTATGGCTCCACCTACATACAGGTGTAATGTACAGACTACCATACAACCATAGTTATGACATCTGGCTATGAACCATACATAGCTCTGCCCAATTACATAATAAAGGTGCACTAGCACTACTTAGCATATAATATGAGCACACTAAGCATCTTAGGGTGTGACTAACATTTTAAGGTTACTCTAAAATAGCTCAAGGGAGCACTAGGCTTAATATCACTGGCAACAGGGGTCCCTACATACCAAATAATGGCATGATAATTAATGCCGTACCAGTTGGTTGCGGAGACGGTGCCATGTGGAGACGTCAAGTTGTTGGCGGACGAAAGGGCGATATCCTAAAGGAGGAGGGTGTTGTTAAATAGGGCTCTGGTTGTCCAATTCAGAGAAAGATTGGTTGCGAAGCTTGCTTTCAGAAAGAATTGCGAACAAAGGGATGAAAGGTTCCCACATATCTTCTGGGCTTGCGTCCGTGGAAAAAATAAAATTTCCATTGACTGTCGTGTTGAGGACGTCGGCTTGCGAAGCGGCTCGGAGGCTCAGCCGAAGGCGTTTGTTGTATTCGTAAGAGCGAAAGTTGGAATGGCAGCTTTCATCTGAATGAAGAGAGTGGTGCCAAAATCCATCTTTGGGCTGGTTGCGTCATTTCCAAGCGGACGAAAGAAGCCATTCTCACGGTCGGGTTGCGGGGCCGGTGGCTCCTTGTCGAGGATGAGGGGGTCTCCTTTGCCGAGGAGGGAGCTTTCATCCCTGAGAAGACACATAAGTAAGGATGTAGGTTGGCCAAGAAAATTGTGTGGTTTGGAGATCCTGACCCGGAGGGTGAAGCCAAATCCGGTGATGAGGCCTTGATTAATGACGGGAGCGTCAGCAGACTGGAACCGTCCCTACGACGGCTTTTTAATAGTGCTGCGAGCGGTAGAGTCGGATCGACGGCCTTACGTTTCTTGAAGGCACTGGGAGGCGAAGAAGTACAGCGTTTGTGTCCCTCGTAGCAGGAAGACGAGGCGATCCCGTTGAGCGTAGGTGCGTCGGGATTTTATGCATCTTTCGGACGGTGTCCTGGACGATGTGTTGAGCTTCAATGCAGGTGACGGGGGTAGGCGGCCCAAGGGTATAGGGAGCCATGGCTTTCCCGTATGTCGAACGATGAGGCGGGTTACTGAAGGCGGTGCCAGCCAAAGGATGGTGGGTCAAAGGAGCAGAGAGCAGGAGTGGTCAGGCCGAAAGGTGGTGTGTTCAGTCCTGTTGATGAACTTGGTGGGAGGCCATGGTTCCAGCCGAAAGGTAGAGGTGAAACGCCAGTCTGGTTTGACGGAAGGTGGAGCGGTCCCGGCAACAACGGGAGGGGCTCACGATGTTTTCGGACGAAGAAGAGGAACCGTAGAGATGAGCTTAAGACCAAGAGATGGCAGGTTCACGTAGTCGTCAGGTGGCCATCCAGCGGCTTCTTTGGAGCTGTTGAGTTGATAGGTGTTGGATTTTACGCAGTGAAAAGGGCGATTTGTTTGGATGAGACGAACATCAGTGTGGACGGCCATTGTTTTTTTTTTTCGTGTTTTAGCCACGCTGAGACGAGCAGCAACTTGGACGGCAGTTGGTGACTTGAATTTCGCTTGAGACGAGGGATCAGCCATGGACGAGACAAGAAGTAGGAAATGCAGATGGCTTCCAACTTGACTTTTCACTCAAAGCGTGGGTTTTAAGCCACGAATGAGACGAGCAGCAGTGTAGGCAGCAAGTGATGTCTTGATGTTCATTCGAGACGTGGGGTCAGCCACGGTCGAGACAAGCAGGAAGAGGTGCAACGGCTTCCGTCTTGGTTCACGCAAGCGTGGATACTGGCCATGAATGGGACGAGAAGTAGTAGACAGCAACTGTTGTCTTGATTTCCGTTCGAGACGTGGGGTTAGCCACGGTCGAGACAAGCAGCAAGAGGTGCAAATGACGTCCGTCTTGGTTCACTCAATCGTTGGTTCTAGCTACGAGTGAGACGAGCAGCAGTGGACAGCAACAGGTGACTTGATTTTCACTCGAGACAAGCAGCAAGAGGTGCAAACGGCGTCCGTCTTGGTTCGTCATTCAAAACGTGGGATTTAGCCACGAGTGAATCGAGCAGCTGTGGACAGGAAGAGTTGACTCGATTTTCACTCGAGACGTGGGGTGAACCACGGTCGAGACAGGCAGCAAGAGGTGTAGACGGCTTCCGTCTTGATTCTTCACCCAAAACGTGGGGTTTAGCCAAGAGTGAGATTAGCAGCAGTGGACAGCAACTGTCGACTTGGTGTTCACTTGATGCTTGGGGTAAGCCACAGTCGAGACATACGGTAAAAGTGTAGACGGCTCCCAACTTGGTTCTTCACTCAAAAACATGGGATTTAGTCACGAATGAGACGAGTGAGAGAACGGACGGAAAACTGTTGCCAGAAGACAAGCTGTGGAGAACCGGAACAGACTTGGCTCTTCACTCGAACGAGGCTTTGAGTCTTGACCCAACCATTTGAAACTTGATCGAGGTGACATCGTGTAACTAAAGCTCGGTAGCAAATTCAATCGTTGTTGAAAACAATCGATTGCCTGCCACACGTCACATCAGGGAATGTGCGGGAAGCGGCCGAAAGACAAGAGTTCCGTTGAAGCGTGTCGGCGGTAGGGCGGAGGTCGGTAGGGGGAGCGTTTTCCGTCCGAAAGCCAAGGGATGCCGTAGGTGGAATGGCGATGAGCGTCGGAGAAGGGTGGTGTTGACAGCTTGCGTACGGAGTTCGGCAGTTGTCGGTGAGGGGTGAGGTAAGCCGTTCGGCAACTCAGGCTGGCTTTTCATCCGAAACCCAAAAGCCGAAGGGATGCTATTGGAGCGGGTGCAGCCAGCCTGAATGGTGATAAGCGTCGGAGAAGGCTGACGTTGACAGCTTGCGTACAGACTTCGGCAGTTGCCAGAGACAAGCTCGGGCGAAGGGAGTCTTGAATCAGACGAAAGAAACGGCAGGGATCAGACTGACGGCGGCGTGGTCGAGGGTGAAGATCCAACGGTTGCCAAGGGTGAAAGCGGTCGTCTGCGGACGAAGGAGAGTTACATGAGGGGGAGCAGCAGGTGAAACGAGGGCTTCGGATGCGGCGGCCATCATCGGGTTCGAATCCAATTTTCGTGCGAAAGCGGGGAACATTTTAGGCGCGAAGTGCGTGGAGACACCTCTGGAGGAAAATGAATGCCGATAGCGGGCGCGCTGTCGCTTTTATAAGGGAGTACTGCCACGCACATGCGCAGTAGGGACATGCAAGCAAGCGCCTACGCACCGGAAGAAACCTCCAGGGGAACATCACATTCGAGGAATGTAATGCTAAATTATCGGGTTAAGATGTTTTGGTAATAAAGAAACGAGGATATTAACGCATATCTTCAATAAATGAAAACACTAGTGCAAGTGGCTAAAAGCGTTAATTGCTTAGGTCTGACTGAGGAGTTTGTAGCGCTGATCATGCTTGGTAACCTACCAATGTCGTTTGAAAAAGTTCTTCTGAAAACGGACTCGTTCAGAGACGAAAACTACATGCATAGAGAAGTTGAGAGTTTTCTTCTGGAAGAAGCACAGAAGGGTGGTACGTTGCATGAGGATGCCATACGGTCATTATTTATCAAAACTCAGCTTTCAGTCCAAACTTAAAGACAAGAGATGCAAGAAAAGAGCCAAGCCGAAGCACAAGGTCAAGTGTTTTGCCTGTCAGGGCCATTTTGCAACAGAATGTCGGAGAAGGCATTGGAAGACGAATCATCCTCGAAGGTGGAACATGCCAAGTCAATGTGGTTCAGGATTCCCACGTTGGCGTGACTGTAAAATAGCAGAAACCAAAGCAAGCCCGAGAAGAAGGGAAAGTCGAAGCAGACTGGTAAACTGTTCATGGAAACAGTTAAGGAAAACCAGTGTGGACACGTACCATCCAAGCCAATAGTGGGGGAAGGTAAACAGTCAATAAGGAGGACTGATCCCACCACTAACACTTTCATCAGGTACCGTGAGTATTTGGAAGTACGCGTACAAACGGCGAATGACTGTGGGAAGAGATTGGCTCGAGATGGTGACGCAAATTTAAGAGCTTTGGGAAAAGTTTTGGAACTGGCGTTCAGAAGTTGTGGTATGGATAGGCCTACCACGCAACCAGTCATGGTGGACCATGAAGAGGTGTCAAGAAGTGAGAATGCCGTAACGCAGCCACAAAGCAAAGGTAGCGATAACGGGGGAAAGCCGCAACCCGAATGTAACGGAAGATGAACGGGCCACTTCACCTGCACAGAGGATAGCACCTAGCCCAGTAGTTGCAGACGTGCAACAGATTTCCGGAGGCCTGGAGGCAGAAAAGGCCAAAGATGAACAAGCCATCTCTAGTACGAAGACTGGTGGTGAACCGGGAAACCAGTGAGACGTTGTAAAAGAACAACATAGACCTCAGTTGTCGCCTAGGTCGGCGAAGATGCAGAGCTAAGCTCTTGCGGAAGCACAGCAAGCAGAGCAAAAAGAAGCCAAGAGCGAAGATGCAAAGACGATTGCATCGCAGCGTGAACTATCTCCAGGGTGGGCGAAAGACTTTGCAGAGAGATACCTTTTGACCATCGCGTGGGTCAAGGACGGAGACGGAAACCTGATGCCGCATGTTGACCACAGAGGATACATGATGCGCTGGGCAAAGCGCACAAGCAGAAGGAGATGTCTCTGCAAGATAAGGAGCTTTTCGAAGAGGTAAAGCTAATGAAGAGTTCACACGCAACTGTCCGGGACAGAAGTCGACAAGACCTCCAGAAGAGTCTGTCTCAGAAGAGAGGCAGAACACTCACTAGGAGGTGAGACCCCACTCGGGTTTTGCAGCCTGGACACGAGTGGGGGATTATGTTGGGAAAAGGCGTTAACCATTTTGGCGGTTCGTGCCCAGTCTGCAATGAGAGAGAGACACAGCAGTGTTGGGACACGTGCTGTGTGTGTGTTGTCGTTTCTCGGTAAACAAGAGGTCATCGTGTCAAGACGTATGCTTCAAGAGCGTGTCTTTAGGCTAGTCTACCATATAGGGAAAGTTTAGGTATGGACCAAAACTGACTTCTAGCGATGGACTAGTAACTCCCAGAAGCAACCAACTGTAAATGATCGGCACCTGGCCGTGTACAGCGTGTGACGAGACCGCTGGAGTTGGGGAAGACGTCTGTGACCGCCGTTGGAAGACGGGACAACGCTTTGAATTCAAGACCACTGGAATACTTTGCTAAAGTAAATAAATCTGCAAATGCAGTCGAGATTTATCCTTTCAACAGCAACACTAAAGCTTGAGTTTGTTCCACGATTTAGCATTGGCAACTAAAAAATCAGCAATCATGATTAATTTGGATGTGTTACCATAAATTCCATGCAGTAAACTTAGTGGCAAATTATGGTATACTAGACTGAAATTTTGAGGCCACCTGTGACATGCTCATGAAATTTGCGCGAGTTTGGAAGTCAAATGTTTCGTGCGAGGTATCTGCCCACGGTATCGGCGGCAAAATGAACTCTCCGATCCGATACCATATCGGCGTCGAACAGCCGTAGAAAATAGATAAAGCTAAAGTTGTTAATTAACAAATGACACCTGTTCAACTTTACGAAACATATTTTATTGAATGATAGCAGAATTTATATTTTTTGAAAAATCTTTTTCCTTTCAGTTTTTTTTTTATAAGTTTGCAAGAAATTTGCGCTCGTTTTCAACCCACAAAAACTGTAGCAGTGAAATGAATAAGAAACGATGACATGTCACCTATACTGTGTAACCCCGAACATCAGGTAACGGTTTCCAAAGAAGAAACACCAGGTTTAACAGCATTAGACTTTAGTTCCAAAGACAGCTTACAGAATCCCGACCAGCGGGTGACAAACGAGTTGCACACCTACAATTCAACACATTCACTTCCGTTCACCAGCTCTCACGCGCACGCATGCGCATATATACAAAAGGAGAATTCCATTCACAATATTCACTAGGGGTGTTATGGGTGGAACGGGGAGTGCTGAAATACAGCACTCACCGTGACACTGCTCCCCCTCCCTTACTAAGAGGATTGAAAAAAGTATTAGCAAGTGAAGTTTCTATAAAGAAAATCATTACGTAGTTATGCACCATGATATATACATATGAATGGTTATTAACAAAACACAATGTTATTTGTTGTATTTTTTTCTTGTTCTTTACACTGCGATTCACAGCTTCCAAAATGTCTACTACTGCATTCAATTCCACGAGAAACTCCAAGGTTGGCTTCGATCTTCATCGTATCCTTGCTACTTCATGGCGAAGCCTTTTTTGTCGTACGTTTTGTTGAAGAAAATTCTACGAGAACCAGCCGTCTCAAGAATGCCTGTTTTTGTTTGAGCGCCAATTCTCACCTATACTGGGTGTCCGGCAGGTAACGGTTTCCACAGGAGAAACACCAGGTTTAACAGCATTAGACTTTAGTTCCAAAGACAGCTTACAGAGCCCCGACCAGCGGGTGACAAACGAGTTGCACAACTACAATTCAACATATTCACTTCCGTTCACCAGCTCTCGCGCGCACGCATGCGCATACAAAAGAAGAATTCCATTCACAGTATTCACTAGAGGTGTTATGGGTGGAACGGGGAGTGCTGAAATACACCACTCACCATGACACGCAAAGTACACTTTTTCCAGGCAAAGTAATCTACGCTTTAAAACATACCTGCCTCGTTTACATGAAACCAACATCTTGGCTAACATACCTTAAAAAAAGGTATTTAATCCAGACTCAATAAACTAAACTGACTCACTGCGAGTTGTACGTTGATTGGACCGATGTAAGTTTTAAAAGAGCCTTATTGTGTCATCAGCTGCTTACTCCTGGTTCTGTTGCGCATTAGTAAAGAGCTAGGAGCACGGTGTAGCTAGCGGTGAACAGCGAGCATCGTAATGGTGACACAGCTATCAGTTCCTGATCGGCATTGAACGTTAAAAACTTAAGTGTGTAGTATTCACCATTAACACAGACAACAGATTCATCTACAACCGGCTGGGCTAATATTAAACACATTTGGCCGTTCTAACTAATAACATTACTACGAGTATTATGCTTTATTTGAAGCAAAAATCCATCGTCAAAACCATCAGCAAATGCACGAATCCGTCGGCCGAAACCCAATGCATCGGTTGCACCAATGCATGATTAGCACCAATGGATCGGTCGAACACTTAAATTCTACCAAGCGAAGCAACGATGCCAATAGGACGCAGCTCGGTGAGTCCTATTAGCGGCTGCAAAAAAGGTGCACATAATGTTGGCAACTGCACCATCAATTATGCGGACACATTTTTTTTAAGCAAATGCCATAAGTACACAACCAAAAACAACTGCACTCTGTTCCACAGATTTCTTTCTTTTTTTTTCTTCTAGCAAACGCCACAAGCTCTAAAGAAGCACACAACCAAAAACAAATGTGCGCTGTAGCACAGATTTTCAAAATGGCTGAACCAGTTCCATGGTTGCATCTGGCAGGATCCACAAGACACTTCTACTTTTTTTGTTTCAGCGATGTGTGGTTATTAATTTCGGTTCGTTTATGGTAAGCAATGCAAAATTTTACGTTTAGTACAACCAAATCTGTACACACGAAAGCAAGCTGCCATGCCACAATTTGACATGGCACGCTCAGGAATTTGTTAACTGTCCTGTGGCCTCAAATGCAACAAGCTGTACTCGAGCTTTGAAGTCCGCAAAATGACCCACAAAACAACCTGATAAACCAGAACTAGAGAATCATCAGTAGCTACACTTACCAGCTTCTTCAACTGAATATAATTCTCTCCAATATGCCCTGTGCTTGCAGTCATCTTTGGGTGCATACACGTAGGCATTTAATCCCATTTTGTTCATCCTAGGAAAAAAAGTAACCATCAGGCAGTTAAAAAAAATTGTTTCTCCAAGTCCCATCCACATGGGCTCTTTTTTTGGTTTACGGTGACCAAAATTGCTAACTCATGATTGATCTCAGCAAACAACTACCAACTTCTTTTTTTTTCCAAGACTAAAATACAGGTTTTGTTTGTGTATATTACCTAAATACAAGCCAGTTTTTAAGGGATTTTTCAATGGGTATCAAATTGAGACAGTGGATTAAAATTTGTACTCGTGGAGAATGACCAGATTTAGTTAGCCAATGACATACACTTATACGACCAATTCCATACTACATTCCACACCATTAACATCCATACTAGCCACAACCCCATTTTAGCAAAAGGCGAAAAGGTTGAAATATAAAAAGGCCAATTTTTTTTTTGTTATTGTTGTTCAAATTCTTATCGGTAAATCTGCAGATATTCCATGTATTTGTATCGGCTCTAAATCAACATTTCTTAGCGATTCTTTTACAGATACCACACTTTAACATTGCCGATAGAGACCTTTGTGTTCTCTGCATGCTGAATCTCACAATTCCGGATATATAAATGCAAAGAAGTCTCATCCTAAACGAAATCGGTCTCGGCATTGAGAACTTAAGTTTGTCTGCCTTCCGACTGCCACAATTTCAGAAATAAGAATGCAACAAGAAGTCTCATCTTGAATGAAATCAGTATCGGTACAACAGATATCACGCGATATCGGATAGGTATCAGGATCAGTAGAAGTGAGCAAAAGATAGGAGCCCTCTGACTAGGCTAAGGTCATGGAACAAAAACGGTATATAATTTTCGACACAGTAATTACGTGTCTCGGTACAGTGGTACAGGGACAAAGGTATTAGTCACAAAAATATACTCTAAAACTTAGAACCTACAAGGTGAGAGGTTTCTCACTTTTAGAGTATATTTTTGTGACCACGATACGTAATCACTGTGTCAAAAATTAAATACTGCCTTTGTTATGTGTCTGGTGAGATTTTAGCCCATTCAGAGGGTTCCTATCTCTTGCTGCAGAGCCGGCTCAAGACTATTTGGGTCCCTACGTGGATTCACTAACTGGGCCCCCCCAGTAGAAGGGTAGCATTCATACAAATTTTTTTCCAACTTTTCATTCGTGTTCGATTAGAATCATTAAACCATAATTTTTTTTTACAAAAAAAAAAATGTAAACCACAAAAACAGAAAAAGTTGCAAAAGTGACAAATAACTGCCACGAAAGCGGGGAAAAAAACGGCAAACAAAACGTTACTAACTATAAGAGGAAACAAAATCCACTTATAGAAACAAAAAAAAAACATACTTCCCAAAAGGAGAAAGTAAAAAAAAAAAAAAGAAGGGATATATAAAAAAAAAGAAGGGGGGGGGGGGGCATGAAAGGAGTATTCATTTAACCATTTCGCGTTTCTCATTTCCTATCAGACTGCCACCTGCCGACAAAAATGCCAGTCGCAAGTATCACTAGTTTCGATTTCGGGTCACGCAACACTTCAACCAATCAACCTCCGAAGTTTCAAAGCACTAGCACAGATTCTCACCCGGTTTTTCTAATTTTTATGCAGTATAAAGAATTTTTAATCAATAATTTGTCTTCTCACTATAGTAAGACGAGTGCTCTCACTCCCGCGCGGGGCCCCTCTAATCCAGGGCCCTACGCGGCCGCGTTGCTCACGTACCCCCTGAGCCGGCTCTTGTCTTGCTGTTTCCCCAACTATTAAAATACTAGGTTGGTTGTCATCGGTAAAAGTGGTATGGGTATAGCCTTACTTGCTGTACACAATTTTTTCAACAATTTGAGTCCTGTGACAGCAGTGTCGATTGCTGGGATAGGTGTTCAAACCTATATTAAGGCATTACCTTATTGTAGGTTTGAACACCTAACCTAGCAATCTATACTGCTGTCACAGGTCTCAACTTGTAAAAAAAAAAAAAAAAAAACAACAACCGTGTACCAAGATAAGAATTTGAACAGCAAGACCAAAAAACTGGTATTAGAAGTACAGTGGCCTCTCTTTATAACGAACAACTTAGTGAGTCACAAAATGGTTCTCTATACAGAGTTCTTAATACAGAAGGTTCCTTTACAGAAACTGAGTTTCACTGTTCGAATGCCAACAAGTTTTTCGATGCAAACTGTGAATGAAATGATTACTAAGTTCCTTACATAGAGTGTGAAAACCTGACAACTATGTCTGCTTTCTTGATTGTACTGCGAGGAGAATTTGCGTAAACTAGTTTCACATTGTTAGACGAAAAAAATTGCAATGTTGGGTTGTGGTTCAGTCCTTGCTTTCTCGGTCGACAAAGTGTTTTGTAAATTAGTTCCTTATAATGATGGTTTTTAGCATGTGAAAAGACCTTTACAGCACTGAAAAATGGTTCTTTATAAGAGGTATTCGTTATACAGAGATTCTTTATATAGAGGTGTTTTTTACCAAATGAAGAGAAGGTGGCCAATCCAATTGTTCTTTATAAGGAAAAGTTTCTTATTCAGAGGTTCGTTATATCGAAAGTCACTGTACTGTATTACATTGAGTTACTCACTTCACGAAGAGATCTTTACGCTGTTCAGGCGTCCAAGGTCTTCCATAGAAACCTGAAACATGAATGAAAACATTGTAACTGCAACAAGGGTTCCAGGAATTTTCCTAAACTAGACTGCCATTTTGCAAAAAGGGATGAGAAGGCTCTTCTGGGAAAAAGTTATCTAGGAAAAGACTGAAGATTATCTGCTCGCAGGGTACAGTACCAATTTAAACAATTACGAAACAAAAACAAATATTTGCTGAATTAAATTACTCATACTCTGCCACAAGATGAGTGAAAATAGCGTTTCACACAGCACGGCTAAAAACCTAGCATCATCGTTTGAATCATTATTTTCCACGCCGGGTGCCATATCCATCATTGGGGTGAGCCAATAGCCGTAAATTAACGTCGGAGTAAGCAACGACAACATCATGTAGGTTAGGCCAAACTTCGTTTTTGTGCAGACTTCCGAAGAAGGAATACGGACAATTCTCCGAAAATTTAAGTAAACTTATGATGTTTACTTGTCGTACTGGTGGTGAAGTGTTATTTTTT
>JAHWFP010143877.1:0-17213 GCA_023313725.1 Lithobius niger | reverse complement strand
GAAAACATACGTAACCTGTTAATTTAGCATTCTTTGTCCCAATGGATACGTCTCCCTGGAGGTTTCTTAGTTGCATGTAGCCGCATGCTCGGTAACCCCACTGCACTAGCGTGTCACAGTCCTCCTCTATGAAAGCAAGAGTGCAGAGGCTTTCGGCATTTATTTTCTTCTCAATACGTCAGGCGGTGACTCAAGAGGGGAGGCATGGTGGTTGCAGGTTATGTATGTTTTCCTATGTCAAAGAAACCATTTTTAGCTGGCCAGTCAGGAGGGCCAGCAAAATTTCTTCCTTTCCGTATTTGCTCGTGTGTTGTTCGTGCTAAGTAAAAGCGTAGAGCATGTACTGGGCAGAGTTGACGTTCCGGTTCGCTTCCAAGGATGTTTGTGAATGCAGGTCTGATGATCGGTTTTGAAGGTTCAGAGGGTTTCTGAGTTTTTGCTCTGAAGCTTGCAAGTGGAGTTAAGTGTAGCAGAGTTGAAATTTGGGCCAAAAACGCAGATGCTGGGTCTGCTGATCGTGCTTGCATTTCGCTGCAGCGAAGGCTTGCGCCCAGGGTTACAAAGAAGACAGTTTTCCATGTCATGGATGAAGGGAGCCGTCTTGCATTAGGGAGTTTAGGACAGTAGGCAAGTCCCAGTCGGGGAGGAGTCGCCTCGTTGTTGGTCGTTCCATTTCGAAAGATTTGATTAGGGCTGAAATGCGATAATCTTCTAGGAGGGAGGTCTTGTTTGCTGCCTTAAAAACAGAGCCCAAAATGCTGACCGGTAGACGAGGATGGTTCAACCTTTTAACCCTCCCTTGAATAAGTCATTGGTAAAGGGGATCGATTGGATTAATTTCCCTTCTGAGACACCAATGAAGCCATTTTGTCCAGTGGCTGTCATACATTCTGTTTGTTGAGTTCCTGGTTCCTTAAGATTAAGAAGCGATGCGATTGGCCTCGTCGTGATGAATTCCAGTCTTCTTGAGGAGTTTGATGACAGAAGCCACCTGTGAAGGTTTAGTGTGGTTAAGTTTTGGTGGAGTTTGGATCCATTCTGTTATGACAGATGATCTGGTCAAAGGCTTCTTGGGGTGTCGACTATGTGGTTCAGAAAATGCAGGAACCATGCTGCTGATGGCCACGGGGCTATTAGGAGAAACAGGCTTTCATAATTCTATCTTTTGTAGAACTTGTGGAAGGAGTTTGAATGGTGGGAAGAGATATGCGTATAGCTTCTGCCATGGGAACGTTAAGTGCGTCTACTACCATGGCTTTTTCGTCTGGAATCAGGTTGATGAAGTGGGGAAGTCCGGCATTGTGCCGTGTGGCGAATAGGTCCAGCATTGGGGTTCCCCAGATGTTGAAGTGATATTCACAGGTGGATTTGTTGAGTGTCCACTCGCCTGTGAGCGGATTCCGGCGAGACAGAGTCGGTGATTACATTCCTACTCCCTGGAATGTGTAGAGATAACAGGGTGACGTTGTTCAGTAAGCAGAAGCAGAAGATGGCCGAGGTGATCTTGTGCAGCATCCGTGATTTTGTCCCTCCTTCCTTCCGGATACAAGTGATTGTTGCCGTGTTATTTGCTTGAACTTGTACTACATGGTTTTGGACTTGCGGGCAGAAGTGTTGGAGAGCTAGCAGGATTGCTTTTAGTTTAAAAATGTTGATGTGCTCCGCATCTTGAGGAGACCACAGCCCTGAGGGTTTGAAGGTGATCCATGTGGGCTCCCCAGCCTTCTTGGGAGGCGTCTGTGAAGAGTAGACGGTCTGAAGTTGGTTCGCGAAGGGGTACGGAGTGTGCCAGATTCGTTGGGTCCGACCACCATAGGAGAAATTCGAAGGGGAAGTCTAGCTCCAATTTCCGTTTGTAGTCGTGTTGATCTTGAAAGGGGAACCATTTGTCGATCCGGTGGTGGTGAAAGGGTATGACCATCCAGCGACCGTAGGGTACGAGAGCTGCCATGGCGTCCAATTTCCCGATTATCGAGTTTAGTTCCCCGAGTGAGTGTAGGGGTTGTTATCGGAAGCATCGTGAGTGTTCGATGAGGTCTTTCATTATTTCTAGAGAGGGCATCACTGTTACAGATTTTAGATTGAAAGCAACGCCTAAAAATGTGAAGATTTGTGCTGGTTTTAGACAGAATTTCGGGAGGGTTATTCCGAATCCTAACTGGTTCAGGAGGTTTATCGTGAAGTTCTTGTCGATTTCTAGTTGCTGAGGGTCTTGGGAGATCAGCGACCGGTCTTCGAGGTATACGCTTGCCTAGATCTGCTGTTGCTTTAATTTGGCTAGTCTAGGCGAAAATTCGTGGGGCGGCATTTAGTCCGAACAGGAGACACCTGAATTCGTAGATTTTTTGGTTGTATAGGAAACGAAAGTAGTGACGAGTATTGGGACGTAGTGGGACGTGTAGGTAAGCATCCTCCAAGTAGATTGAGACTGTCCAGTCGTTTTTCTTGAGGGAAAGTCGTATTGTTTCTGAGATGAATTTGTTGAGGGGTTTTAGACGTCTGCCTGGGAAGTAGCTCGGAGGCTCATACGAAGGCATTTGTCGTTGTCGTAGAGTACGTGGGTCAGAATTTCAGCTTTCCGAGGGATTGAAAGGGAGTGCCGAAATAGTTACTTCAGCATTCAGTAATTTGCATTCTGGATACGTATCGACGTTCCTTGCATTTGTGAGCCGTCGCCAAAAGCACAGAAGAAGAAGAAGAAGGAGAAGAAGGGGAAGGCTGTTTCTCTTCCCGGTCGTGGCGGTGGAGGGAGCCGCCGTTGCGTAGAAGGCAGGTTAGTAGCATAGTCGATTGGTCTATTGGGGGTGCGGGGTTTGGCATCACCGTCCCGTAGAGCGAAGCCGAATCCAGTCTTGAGACTACGGTTGATGACGGGTGTATTACGGTTTGAGAGGGTTTATAAAGAAAAGTCGGAGACTGTTTCACCTACCGTCTTCAAAAGTTGGGCAAGCGGAATCGTTGGATTGTCGGTGCCCAAGTCATCATGAAAAAGGATGTGTTTGGCGGGATTCCCGGCCGCAAGCGGATTGGGTCCCCGATGTGAAAGCAGAGATTGGTCCAGAAGTGAAAGCAGTGGTCCGTCGTCCAAGCGGGTGGGCGGATGCGTTGGACGGGATTTCTTCGTATTGGTGTGGCTGGAAGTGGCAGATTTCTTCCGGCTTTCATGACTTGAGGTGGAGGCTACCCAGTTGCTCGCGTGTTCCCGGCGCACGGACGAGGAGCAGGAGGGTGGAGGGCAGGCGTTGCAGACGAAAGCTTGATGATTGCAAACTGGATTAGTTCATCTACTTTGCTGCGGGTCATGGCGTTGCGGCACCGTGAAGGGTGGGATGAGAGGTTGAGGGGAGATCGAAACACCAATATAAATACGCACAATCTCACAACGGGCAGGAAATCGGTCAATTTTCCGCAAATTTTCGACAGTTTGCCTGGAGGATAATGAAATACGTCTCCCAACTGTCTTCGTCAGGCGTTATTTAGAGGTTTTACTGCTGCTTTGAATTACACCAGTACATTTGTTTACCTTCGAAAGGCCACGGCCACCCCGCGCGCTTCGAAGGTAAACAAACGAACTGATGTGATTCAAAGCAGCAGTAAAACCTCAAAATAATGCCTGACGAAGACAGTTGGGAGACGTAGTTCATCCTCCTCCAGGAAACTGTCGAAAATTTGTGGAAAATTGACCGATTTGCATCCAGTTGTGATATTGTGAGTATTTATTTTGGTGCTTCGATTTTCCGAACTCTCGCAGTATAATGCGTTTACGTATTTTCACAGTTCATAGTCTCCATAGCATGGCCAACATTAAGTTGTGCTTCAAGGTAATATCGCTTGGCGTCTCCGCAAACTTCGAGAGTTTGCAGGTCAAAAACTTCCTGGATTTGTTAGCTGGCTTGAAGCGGGGACTCGTCTTCGGCTGTTGCCGGTGGCAGGGCGGAGTCCGTTGAAGGTCTAGCCGAAAGCAGATGGTTTTCGGCGACATGAGTGAGAAGCATCAGACAGGGTTCAGACAATTTTTTAATTATAAACTTCCCCGACATTTCCATGTGCATCCAATGGCAATTTCCAGGTGTTTACAAGATGTTTAGTTAGGGAAACAGGAATGGCTAATGTTTTTGTAAATACATGTACGAAAATAAACCAACATCCCAGAAAATAGCTGTGTAGTGACTAGTCCAGACAGCACTAAACGCATTTTCATCACAAATATTGGTACTAGCCTAAAATTTAGTTGATTTGAAGTTGTGTCTAAAATACTTGAACATATTAAAGCACAAACTAAAATAAATTAAAGGATTTTGTTTCTGCTAATTCAATGGTACGTAGATCAGATACAAAGGCATTTTTCAAATTTCCCCGTCTTTTCCTCGATTAAAAAAAATTACTTGTTTTCCCTGAAATTTCTTGAGATTTTGGCTCTATTTTCATTTCCCTCGAGGTTCTCCAGGTTTTGTCTGAAGTCTGTCAGAGACAAGAGCAGCAGACGGGGGGGTGGTCGGACGGCTCGGTGATGGGAGTCTTCGGCATGATGGCTGGGAGAAAAATCCAAATTCCAAACGAAAGGGTTGGGAGATGAAGCGAAGTCTCTGGAAGAAACTGAAATGCCGAAAGCCTTTGCGCTCTCGCTTTCATAGAGGACTGCGACACGCATGCGCAGTGGGATTACATAGCAGGAGGCTACATGAAATGCCGAAAGCCTCTGCGCTTTCGCTTTCATAGAGGACTGCGACACGCATGCGCAGTGGGATTACAGAGCAGGTGGCTACATGAAATGCCGAAAGCCTCTGCGCTCTCGCTTTCATAGAGGACTGCGACACATGTGAAGTGGGATTACAGAGCAGGTGGCTACATGCAACTAAGAAACCTCCAGGGAGACATCCATTGGACAATGAATGCTAAATTAACGGGTTATGCATATTTTCTAGCAGTAATAAGAACGTTCATTTTACTACATTGTGTTATGTCTTCGTAGTGAAAGTGAGCGTTTCCTTTTGGACTGTGACTATGAGAATTTCCTTGTTCTCTAAAGGCCAGTCATATGATTGGTTTAGTTAGCCACTTTTCTAATGCTGAAGAAATGTGGCTAGGAACGCACAAGACCAAGCAAGCAAAGCATGGACAGTAATAATGGCTTGTGAAGACAATCTTCTTACCATGAAAGAATTCCTCATCATGAGGTTGATCATCATGGGTGATCGAGCGGCACTAAGAGCTGCAGCAGCTGTCATTGCAATGCTTCCTCCAAAGTACAAGTAAGTCGTTTTTATTCTTTCACGGACATATTGCGGCCACATTCTGCAAGCAAGGCAAAGTAAATATGGTTAACTTTTTGTATTACGAGTAAAAAATACATTAACAAATTTGATTTATTGATTTACAATGAAATAATATAAATTGCAATCGGGAACGCCCTTGCAACTGCACTGCCCTAGCGTAAGGATGAGTGGATCAGTCGCTCCTCGACTCAAGATGATCCCTTTGCTTTCGTTTCAGCATGCAATCACCTTTTGTTCAGTAGTCATGAAGGATTGTGCAGTTGAAAAACAGCAAACTACGTTGGATTTTGTAGGAGTAACAATCTAATAAACTAAATGTGTGAAAAAATGAGAATAAAGAAATCGCATTAGAGCTACGAGTGACTTCAGAATATGTATGCAAATGATCGCATAATACTCGACTTTTCTATAAGGAAAATGAGTTATGTTGGATTTACCATTTTCTTCAGATTTTTGCCAGATTTACTGCAACAACCCATGGGCATTAAATAAAAAAATTACAGTAATTAGTTGCAGAGATACTGTAAAATACTTACACAGCTTTGTCAATAGCCCCAACTTCGTTAGAGAGTCCAAGGCCGTAGTAACATAGTGCTCCAAGTCCAAAAGCAGAAGCTCCAGCGAGAGCACCTTTTCCAATGTTAAATGCTAAAACAATAAAAAAAAACAAAAAAACATTTTAATACTGTTTAAAATCAGTTTTTACTATTCTAAAATACTTACCTTCAGTAATTTATGCTAGTTTCCGCCAGGCACGCTGCTCTGTACTTTCAGTCTTTCATATATAGAACGCGACCATCTTTGATTTCTCATATTGCCATAGAACCTTTGTGTTCAGCAAAAGAAGGGAGGCGGGTGGTTTCTACTAAAGGAAAGTATTTTAGGATAGTGAAAACTAATTTTAAACAGTGTTAAAATTTCCGTTTCTTATTATCTCCAAAATACTAACCATCAATAATTTACGCTGACTTTGTCACATTGGAAATGGGGGTCAGCCAGAAAAAAAAAAGCCCAGATTTTTCCAGGGTCAAAATTGGTTTCTATTGCCTTATCGAAAAAATATACTACCTGTAAATTTCTTGCACTTAGCTCCTGGATGCTCGTGGTTTTTCGCTCTCTAGATCCGACCAGCTGCGCAACCCTCCCATAAAAGCATTCGGCCTGGGCCAGCCACCATATTTTTTTCTCTCGATATGTCATGGTGGTAGTTAAAGAGGAGAAGTAGGGTGGGTTTACTAGGGATCGACCGATACAGAAAAATACCGATCCGTTCCGATCCGATACCGATTTTCCCCTCACACGCCGATCCGATACAGATATACCGACACAGATTTTTTAAAAAAAAGTCAATGGGTCAGAAAGTCAAACGCATACTTTATCATTATGAAACTGGTGTGCAAGAAAATTAAATTTCTAATTTTTTTTCCTCAGTGGTGGCAGATCCGCAAGTGTACCTAATCCCAAGAAGCCCTGCCCTGATTCCGGCAATGCAGACACGTTGAATTCACTAAGCTGCTTTGCAGATGACATCATGGGATACAAGCGATGCTATGCAGGAAAGGTTTTTCACAAGCTAGGTGGAGTAGCCAGCGTGCACTGAAGTTGGTCGTATCGGCTAAAATATCGGTAAATAAACACAGATACAGATCCGATACCGATACACAAAAAAATACCGATAATATCTGTAAATACCGATACCGATATTAATATCGGTCTATCCCTAGGGTTTACAGGTAGTATATTTTTCCGACAAGGCAATAGAAACCAATTTTTACCACGGAAAAATTGGGTTTTCTAATTGCAGTTCAATTTTAAGTATTCGACTGGCCGATTAAAATGACAGCAATATTAATTTTTTTAAAGATAAAGCTTTTAATATGTAAGCAGGTTTTAGTTTTAATTTTATGCCACATTAAATTTTAAGTACAGTATGTAAACAATTTTTAACAACAAATGGAATATGCTATGAATTATAGGTTATATTGGTACTAAAGGAAACAAATTCAAATGACCCAATTATACGCAACGTTAAAATTATAACAATTTTTTTTTAGTTTTCTGCAAACTCGAGTTAACTTTGTTCACAATTACACGCTAATTCAATGTTCACTTGGGCTATTGCTTAGCAAAATTTGACAAACAATAAGCCCCACAGTTCGTAAAAGTTATGGGCGCAACACGTTTGTCCTCTTCAGGCTTGTGTTTTCATGCTAGTTTCACTCTCACATTTGGATTGTTTTGCTCGTGGCTGGTGTATTTCGCACAGTCACTACAAAAGCACCAGCCACGAGTAAAACATCCAAATGTAAGAGTGAAACTATCATGAAAAAACAAGCCTGAAGAGGACAAACTTATTAGGCCCATAATTTTTATGAACTGTGGGGCTTATTGTTTGACGAAAATTAGCTAAGCAACAGCCCAAGTGAAGATTGAATTATTGTGTAATTGTTAACAATGTCTCAAATTGTTCAATGCAGCAAGCCACATGGCATCTTTAAAATTGAGTTAACTTGTAAATACGTGATCTACATCTTTAAAAACGTACCATGTTCGTGCATGCAAGACTACTCCTCTTGAACTAAAGCACCTACAAAGATGAGACTAGTGCCTATATGAAAGATAATTAAATTACGCTAAGGATAGAACTATTTTCATTGCAGCAATTTGATTTGTTGACTCTGAAATACGCGGAAATGCACAGAAACTGCTCATGATGCCACAATTCGACCAGACAAAGTTACTGTTCAGGAAAACTGGTTGCAAAAAAAAAAAAAGAACCTAAAAAGATGACACAAGTTGCATCACACAACATAAAACATTTTAAAATTGTTAAAATCATTAAAGGGGCTGTGCCGAAGGGATTCTCCTGGTTTCCACTTCTACAGCGTGAAATGTACTGTAGACTGTGCGCCCTGCTAGCAGGGAGTTGTAATCATGTGACCAGATCAAGCTGCAAGAGAGAGTTGTTAGTTTACTCCGATCTCAAAAATAAGAGGGAAGGGACATTCGGTTCTGTCCCGTGGTAACCGCTCGCACGATACCGCGGATGGTGAGTGCCAAGTTTTTACTATAGATTCGGATTTAGAAGATACAAGATACCACTCACCCTGTTAACCACCGAATTACAACAGAGTGTGAAATTTACCCAAATAAAAATTACAGTACAGCTAACCAGCATATTTTTTGGCGGTGGCTGGTTAAAGGCTAGCCTACCAAAAAATGTGGCGAATATGCAGTTCACATATTTCCGGCAGAGGCTTTGGCTATTGGCGGCAGCTGACGGGATCAAGGTAACATGATATATCTTGTCAAATACCCTGAGATCAAATAGCCTGGACACTTTATACATCAGTTGCGAGAATGGATACTGCCCCCTCGCCGAATTTATGCAACAGCCGTCATATTGTTGGACATGCCAACAACTGTCTTTCCTTAATTTGATTATTGAGGGTATGGCCCGTTAACTCTGGGGCCGAATTCCTCCAACGGCAAGGTGCCTGACGTCATGTGTTCGCCCTTGTGGACTCTCCATCGCGAAGTCAATGCGTCCGTAAACAGAAGATTCGGAATTGGGGAAAGGGGAGGGTAAACTTGTACACCGACTTGCATGTTGAATGCCTGAAGATACCAGTAAAAGGACTGCCAGAAAAGGTTGAAACTTGGTCCTCCAGAATAGCTGGGGAAACCTTTTGTCTTTATGGAACCAGGGCATGGGTCTGGCCATCCATGCACGCAGAGGCACAAATGCTGCTCAGGAATCCATCAGTCCCTACACTTGATTCCTTGCGGACATCGAAGTCATGTGGCGGTGATCATCCAATGACGAGATCAGCTTAGAGGCCCTGACTGGGGATGGGCGAATCGAATTCGGCTCCTAAAACATGAAGGATTGAGCCTGATCGCCCAGTTCTTGCCCCATGAAGAGGTGGAGGCAAAACTGATGATTTTGGTGAAGCATCAATGGGCAAAGTTTCCGGAGTAGCCAGTAGTCCAGATATGTGTGAGAATATGGCAGGTGTGGATAAAACCTACCGGACGGAGAACAGATGTGAAAACATGGAAGTGCTGTGTTGAGGACGAAGGGGATCAACTCGAAATTGTACGTGTGACTCCAAAGACTAATTGGAACAGGTGGAAGACGGATGGATGAAGTGGCATGTGGAGTTAGGAGTCTTCGAAATCCACAGCAACTGAATTCTCCCTTCTGGAGAGACTCCCGAACCGATGCAAGGGTCTCCATGTGAAAGTGGTTTTCTTATAGGAACGAGTTGAACTTGCATAGGTTGAAAATTAAATGAGTGCCCCGTTCATCTTGAGGACACTCGTACTGGGCTGCACAGCGGGTCGGGAGAAAGGCA
The DNA here is from genome assembly GCA_023313725.1 of Lithobius niger. NCBI lineage: Eukaryota > Metazoa > Arthropoda > Chilopoda > Lithobiomorpha > Lithobiidae > Lithobius > Lithobius niger. Next base: position 7,579 of record JAHWFP010143877.1, on the reverse strand, counting down.
TACGGTCCTTTTTGAAAAGCTTCGATAACTTCCAACTCAAGTAGTTTGTTCGGGGTAAGGGTCTGTAGCCCTGGTGATGGACCCAGAGTTAGAAGGTGGGGGGGACGTAACCGTGTTTGATGAGTGATGACTTAAGAAAACGCGCGTCCAACGTTTCAGCTTCACACTCCCACATGTGGTGTTGAAGCCTGCCCCCCACCTGGAATGTGAAGGGAAACAGAACTGTTTCCGAAAAAGGCATGAGTGGGAATGGAGTGATCCTCGAGCTCGCCCCCTGGGAGCTCCCCTCCGCTACGAAAGACACGTCAACCATGACCTTGGGAATAATACACCTCATCTTGTCTCGTTTGCCGAGATTGCGCCATACCCCCATTGTACAGTTTCCTGGGTTATCCCCCTTCCGCTATTCCTGACCCAGTGGGTAAGGGAGCAGCGAGTCGAAACGGGTTCCGATGAAAGGGGTTAAGACTTAAAATTTGCCAAAGCGGGTGCCTTTGAACTGATGGCTTCGGAGCAGGATGCAGTTTCACCTTATCCCGAAGAAGTTTGCCCGTCGAACAGTCTTAAAGAATCTGGTACCATATTAACCATGGCCCGGAGGCACTAATTGAACGAGTCCTCCCGAAAGGACGATACCCTTTTCCTCAGTTGAAGGCAGCATTGTGTCAATCCATAGTTGCTGCTGGTTCGGCCAAGTATGCCTGTAAAGCAGCAGTGGAGGTAGAGTTACGTAAGTTGGCGTGGCAATCTGCTCCGAGACTCCATGTATCTTGGGCTTAGCGAACAGGGAATTTATTAGCGCACGAACAGTAAGGTTTAAAGTCGAGCTCCACATTAGCCAATTCGGTAATGAACTTGGCTTCTCGGAAGACCGATAGCACGCTCTAAGGACGCCAGATGCCAGCATCATAAGAAGTTCTTCCTCTTAGAGTCGTGTGGGGAAATCGGTTGCCCCACCAAGACGAGACGGTTGTCGTCATGCAAAATGGTCCAACAGCTGCCGAAATAAAACCTTCAAGTGAAGGTAGTGGTGAGAATCAGAATGCACAGAATCGCAATTTTCAAACTTAGTATGAAGGGTAGGGGAGGGGAGGACGGGAGGAGAGTAAGTACGGGTTGGTTGTTTCCAGGAGGATAGTCAGAGGGGATGACTGCCGAAAGTCTCCGATGTGATGGAGAGGAGTGGGGGTGGTCGTCGTTAATGTCAGGGTACTTGACGTAGCAGTACTGATCTACTACAGGGTCATCATAGCAAAGTAGCGATGTAGCAAAGCGGTTACATGCTGATGCGATGAAGTGGGGATTTGGCAGATTGCATCCTCAAGCCAATATTCCATGTGCTCCATACCATTGAGTAATGATAACATTTGCCCACTACTACGTGATGCTTGGTGATTTACAGCTTAGGAATATCGCCATCAACAAGTTTTTCTGAGTGAATAAGCATTCGAGTACAACAGCGGCACAAGACGATCACTTGTATGAGGCCTAAGGAAGATTTGTGAGACTCTGCCACCCACCACGATTGCTCACTAAGTTGATAAAAAAGGCTCGATAAAGAAGCAGGTGAAGTGAGAGGAGGGAAAAAGAGCTGATGACTGAAGGAGAAAGAAGGAGAGTAGGAGTTACTTACCTAGCAGGGGTCAGCGAGAGAATACAGTTCTTACTGAATGGCTTGCGGTTCGAGATTTTTGCGAAGAATGGCCGAAACTTGAAATCACTGGTGCTGAAAGAGAGTAGAGGAGAGGTTTGTGCGAGAGGAGCGAGAGTGAGCTGGAGGGAGTGAAAAATACGCCAGAAGTTTTCTATCGGGTAGAATGTAATGATTGCAAAGCAGTAATCATTGGGAAACCAGGAAGGGTGTCAATGAACAGGTGCGGCAACACATGACAGATGTGCAGTGAAGACGATTCCAACAGCACTGCTTGCCACACCTTTGAGACGGATCAAAAATTGCGTGGAGAATGACGACGACCCTGTCGGTGTCCAACTCCAGGAAGGAAAGCCATTTGAGAGGCCTAGAGTCTCTAGCCATTCAGCATGAATTAGCTACCGAAACGAATTTAAGGAACTCGCAAGGACCCTAAAATTTGTGGATTATCAAACTAATCAGTAAAGATATTGGTAAACAGCTTCCATATTTGTGGTACAGAGACGAATGAGAGCGGTAACAAAAGCAGTGACCTTGTAAATGGAGGCATCAGTGTGTCACGCACGGGAATTCAAATCATACAAACAACTCAGTGCGCTAGGACTACGTAAATTTATATAAGCAACATTCGAAGTTTTGCCTGATGAAGGCAGGAGGAACATCACGAGTCGATATGCCCTGTCAAAAATTTGCATAAGATGTTTAGTATTCTGTTCCCCTTTGAATTTGAGCATTTTTTCTACACTGGTGAATTTTAACTAACATTCAAAGTACGAAGGTAAACTTCAATTGTGTGGCTTTGGAAGTTATGGCGAGGGGAAGAGCTTATTTTCGGTAAATAATATAGGAACTTACAAGGTACAGTAAGAGTGAGACGACAGAAACGATAGGAAAAATTACTGAAACAGGAAGCTCTTTATCACAAAAGCCAAGGGACCTGAACATTTTTTTGTATATGTTACGGCGGGTACTGACAAATTATTCTTTAGACAGTAATGCCTTAATGGATTACTTTACGAAGTTTTGACTAGTGTATTCAAACCTGCAAACGTGTACAAAAACAAAGTCCTCGAATGTTTAAATAATACATTAAAAAAAATACAGCTTTAACTGAATAGGATAAATGTTTTTTTTTTATTATGTTTCACCTGAGTCAGTTGCGGGTCCCATTGCAATCTCCTTGAGAGTTCGTTTTCTAGCCACCCTCTGAAAAGCGCTTTTGGGCTGACTAGCGAACCATCGCACCCGCAGAGCACCAACACATTCATTGTTCTTGATCTGCAAGCCACGGCAAGATGAAAGTTTGATGACTGACACAGTTCTTGGCACATAGCACACTAGCCTTGCGGCCAACATGGTCGATTTAACTTGTTAACTGAAACAAACGGAAAGAAAAAGAAATTTAATAAAACATTCAGTAGTTCCTATACTAGTTTAGGATTCCCACCACGTTTGCGGGGGGGTTATTGAGGCTTAATGGCGCGTCGACAGCTTGGTCATTAGCGCCAACCTCAGTCACAGTGCAGTGGTCCGGGTTGCCACTGCACCACACATTACAGAGATATTATTCAAACCCCTAATCTAAATCTTGTCATACATCTGTACCTCCTGCAAAAATTGGAAAACACCGGACAGGAGGACAGACTTATCGCCCAATTGACGTGCAATGTCATGCGGAAGACAGAATCGACGACGAACACCATCAAGATGGCGACAATCAAACCACGTTTGGGAGCAGAACCAGCACGATATCAAACGCCACACTCTTTTTACAGATTAATCCTACCGAGTAATAGTTTGAATTCAAAGGTTAAATGAAAAATCTGAAAACTGCTTACTGCACAATTTAAGTTTGGCATTTGATATAACTTCAAACGGTTGAAAAGCTTAGCGGGAAGAACAATTATTATGAGATGAAAAGCGGAATCCAGAAGGTCCCTTCCTTTTCTTGACTTTAGTACATTTACGTATCTTGTTTTTGTCGAAAATTCCACTGAACTCAGATTATTTAGCAGTGAGAAAAGCAACAAATCTTCATTCATGCCGTTGTTCATTGTAAGCAAAATAATGTTGTTGTATTATTGACGCAAAATGCTGCCCTTAACCCTTAAGGTGCTGAGGACGAGATACTCGCCAAAAACACAAGCACAGCTTTAAGTCCTTAAAAACAGAGTCCAAAGTATGCACGAGATGGCCAACAATGGAGAAACGACAACAATACTAGATTCCCTTAACAAGGCGACTCTAGATATGGCCGTGGCCGAGTTAGTAGAGGCGTGTGCCTGAAGTGAAGAGCTCCTCAAGTTGTTAGTTCGAGTCCCGTCCAGGTAACCCCTACTTTTGTGGAGATAGAAAATTAATTCAGTAGTCTAAGGGTTAAAATTGTATTGCGACTGATTAGTAACTTCAATTTACGCTTCTAACATCCAACAGCACGTCCCGTGGTTCAACACCACCATATAAAAGAATTTATTTTCGTGAACTTCGCAATCAAGTCAAGTTCAGTGTTTTCCATTGCTACTGAATGTGACTTACTTTTCACCGAAAATTCAAGTATTGATATTGTTTGTGTAAAGGCTACACAATTGCAGGCTCTACCCCAATGCTACAGGACATGACAAATAAGCAGCGCAACGGTTTAGCCCACTTGGCTAGCCAGACTGACCAAGCTTGACCTTTTTTTGCAGGACTCTGTGCCGCATCACTGGAACCATTGCGAGGCACAGCGAAGAAATACAGACGAGCCCAGTGAAGGGCCTAAAGCCTTTGGCCCAAAAATTATACAATTATTCAGTGGATCAACCAAGGTAATTGTAGAGCAACGCAGCAAGGATTGGAGAGGACCCAAATGATTCCCTTAAGCCATAATTTATAGTGTTATTCTTAAAGTGGCACTCTCACCGTTTGAAAACCGTTCGCAATTACCCTGGTGCCATCTAGCGGCAGTGAAATTGTTAACTGCTAACCTGAGGACGAGCGTGGTGGGTAGGGAAATGGGGGTGGATGTGGAGGGGAGATAGGGTGAACTCTGATCATTGCTTGATCTGGTCTGAATGGTGGGCGAAGGCTGGGGGGAAGAGGTAGAAAGGCACAGCAGGGAGGGCGGGGGAAGGAGGTGGAAGAGTTGGATAAGTTTGAGGAGGAGGTTGAAAAGAGGGTGGAAGAATGGGGGGAGGGATATATGAGAGTTGGGAGACGGAGATGCTGAGAGTGGCTGATAGAAATGTTGGAAGGAGGGTGAAAAGGGCGGTGGAAAAATGAGGTGAAGGACACAATCCGGGGGAGGAAGGAAGCCGGCAAGAACTGGAGAAGGGAAGGGGTGGGAGGAGGCCCGTGAGGAGCTGTGGAGGGACTATGTGAGGAGGAAGGGGCAGCAGGGATACTGGTGGCGCGGAAAATTGGGGACTTTAACCAGAAGTTGGCTAAATGGGGAGGGAATTTAGTGCGAAGTTCTGGAGATTCGTTACAGAAAAGGGAGAGGGACGAAAGGTGCCCTGGTAGGGGAGGAGGGACACGATGGGTTGGGAGGAGAGAGTAATTTGAGGGATGTAATGACTGAGGCACTTAGAGAGCTGTGTGGAGAAGGTGGATGACGGGAGCGTAGGGAGGGAACGGGGAGGAAGGGGAACTGCTGAGGAATATTTCTTTACGGGAGTTTGAGGAGGCACGTAAGTATGTGCGGAAAGGGAAGCCTGCTGGTAAAGATGGGATGGTCGGGGAGCTGATGATGGGTTTGGGGGTTAAGGAAAAACGGCTAATTTGTAAAATGAACGAGATTCTGATAGGGGAATTATGCTGGAAAGTTGGAATAAGTTGAGTGTGCATTATGTGCGCAAGGGTAAGGGAAAGGATAGGACGAAAATAGACAATTTTAGGCCAGTTGCTATTGCTAGCGCTGTTTATAAAGTGTGCATGAGGGTGGTTATGAGCAGGCTCCGTGATTGGCTGGAAGGGGAGACCTTGGGAATGTACAGAATGGTTTCAGGAAGGGACGGAGGCTGGAGAATATTGTTTTGTGGTGACTCAGGCCATCGAGGTGACGAGGAAGTAGGGGAGAAGATTATGGGTCGCGGTTTTGCACATTGCCCGTGCTTACGATGGAGTGAGGTAGGACCTTCTGCGGGGGGGAACTGCAGGATATGGGAGCCGAAGAGGGGTTCGTGTAGTTGATACGTACGATTTATGAGAAGGAAGTACATTGCAACTTGGAATGGCGTACAGTCGGAGTGGGTTGTGTGTAGAGGGGGCTGAGACAGGGGTGTCCTATGTCACCTCTGCTCTTCGTGGTTACCATATAGAGGGCTGGAAAAGAGCTTGGTGGACACGGAGAATGGTTTTAGGTGGGATAGTGGGAGCGTGGAGAGTTTCTGTACGCCGGTTCTTATGTTTGCCGATGACATTAGGTTGCTGGATGGGGTGCGGGAGGGACTACAAAGTTTGCTTAGAGTGTGTGCAAAGTGGGGACTGGAGACGAAGGTCGAGTTTACTGAGGAGAAAACGGGATTTAAGGTTTTTGGGGAAGGGGAGGAAGAGGGGGGGGGGGACTTGAGGCTTAATGGCGCGTCGACAGCTAGGTCATTAGCGCCGACCTCAGTCACAGTGCAGTGGTCCGGGTTGCCACTGCACCACACATTACAGAGATGTTATTCAAACCCCTAATCTAAAGAGGAAGAGAAGCTCTAGTTTGGGGGAAGTGGATCAAGAGGGTAAACGAGAACGATTATCTGGGGCGTGAGACTGTGCTAAACCAGACTCTCTGGGGTTGAAGGTTGAAGTTGAGAGGAAAAGCGGGAAGGGTTAAAGGGATGATAAGAAGGGGGCAATGTCGGGTTACAATCGGTGCGAGATTGCGAGTATTCTCTGGACCGGCGTGCCCCCGGGGCCCCCCCCCGCGCGGGGGGGCCATTAGCCTGGGAGGTGACGAAGATATGAGTGTGTTAGGAGGGTGCATGGGCTAGAGGGGAGACAATTGTGAGGAGGGTGTACGAGTTTGTGACGCGGAGGTGTTGCACCAGGTGGGTGGATAGGACGAGGAGATTGGCAGGGACGTTTGTGAAGGTGGTTGGGGAAGGAGGGCAGTGGGTTGGCGGTGGTGTATTAAGGATGTCGAAGTGGAAAGGTGGAAGAGGGGTGCGAGGGGAAAATCGTCGACAGAAAGGTATCCTGAAGAAAAGAGCAGATTGAGGTGGGAGAGCTGGTATGAGGGGGACTGGGGAGTGTGCTGCTGTTTAGGGGAAGGGCTGGAGCTTTGGATACTCGGGTGATGGAGTGGAAAGCGGGGGAAAAGGATAAAGACATCACATGTGGCATCTGCGGAGAGGATGAAACGTTGGAGCACGTTCTGGTTCGTGCTGGAGGACACTAAGGGGTACGGAGAATTGGGCAGGGAGGAGGCCATCAGGTGGCTTCTGGATTGGAGGGAAGAGGGGGCAGGAGTCGAGTTGGAAAAGAGGCTGCTGTTGGGTTGGTATAGAGCCACAGGGTAAGTGGTTAAGAGGGGGGCAGGGTTTTTGGAGTTTTTGTGTTGGAGGGCTAGGCGGCTTCGGCTGCACCCTGATGCAAAAGGGAGAGCCATTATCATCATCTGCTCTCAGATGCACAAGGCCGTACCTCATTTTAATTTTCATTGAATAATTAATAAGGTTCGTGGCATGTTTCGTAAAAAGAAATGACATTGTACATTCCTTCGCTTGAAGCAAGCAAGTGCTAGATAGTACTAGCTACTTTCAATCGGTGCTAGCGCCACTTTAAAATCTGAGTTTAACAAGACCAACATGAACACGATTCCACCCTTCATTGCACTGTTCATACCCATGCGGCCAGTTGTCGAACAAGTGACCGTTTTTGCTTTCATGGGAAAACATAGTAAAAAATTACACTCTGTACGTTTTCACATAATACGTAATGAACACCGCTATGTAAAAAAAC